>ML788449.1:25981-42538 GCA_009831015.1 Picea engelmannii
ATTCAAGGCACATTTTTTATGAATCTCATTGTTTTTGCATTTTATGTCGATGAATTTGAAAGTGTTTTGATTTCCACTCTTTTCTGTTATAGACGCAATTGCATGAAATAAATCTAATCTAAATGGATTTAAAAAAATCTATTCTCAAAAGATAACTCTCAGAAACAATAAATAGAAACAACTTCATATCTCTATTCTTCTAAGAACTAATTCCACATAAAAATACCTCTACAAGGATATTCCTATGAAACTAGATTGACATTGTTTTATAAAGGGAGAAACCTACATGAACATGAACAGAATAATCCATGATTTTAAATCAATGCACACTTTGGGATTATGGATGACTTTGGGACAATGAAGACATGATGAGAAGATGAAATGTCAAATTCAAAATCTCCTATAACCTTCAATTTAAGATCTCTTAGTATGATAAGTTGAATACTATTTTTCAATAGTTGGAAGGATAAACTCATACATTAGAAGGATCACTTAACACATCAATGTAGATTTTGTTGAGTTTGTAGATTCAATAACTTACATTTAACTAATAGAAACTACAATTACCTTTACAATATTCAATAAATCCACTTATCATAGGAGATATTTGTTGAAGACTATACAAAGATATTTTAGGTTCTAACAACTATTTCACAAAATTTGGATAGATTTATGAAATTTTGATGATTTTTTTTTTCTCAATTTGCTTGATTATTCAAATAGATTTGGAGTGTATTATTTCACTAATCATTGTAATAATTTCTTTAATTTGATTAATTAATTTTTAAAGTGTTAAGGAGGTCTATGTAAGTGAAAATAGTTCGTTTTTTCTAAAGTGATTATAAATATCTGTGTTACTCATTAACAAATATCTTATGGTGGAAAATATTACTAAGTGCTAAATCCATACGCAATTAATGGTTCTCAAGGACCTAAATTTGACGAAAGACTGAAGGCCCATCCTAGCTAAGACTCCAGGAACCAATAATAAGAATCATGTAGGGTAACATAATCACAATAGAAATAAGAAGGTTGAAACCTCACATTACTCTATCCAAAATGAAGCATGGTTCATTATAATGGAAATCAAAACATGCTACAAGGGTTTCTTAATACAAATATAAACACATAAAATATAAGTGCACAATAAATCCTCACATAAAATGAAAATATACCTCAAGTTATCCATTAAGCTTGCCAAAATGTTGTACACTGTATCCCAAGAGGAGAGCTCCTAAATACCCAAATTATCCACCCTTTACAATGGAGAGAGAGAGATAGCTCTTCTTTATAGAGTGAGTCTCTTCTATTTTACAATAAAATATTATTATTGGCTAACTAACTCCATTACAAGTCAAATAAATATTATAATAATGGATTAGTTAGATCTCTCCTCAATCCATGGTTGACCATGTTACAACATGTGGACATTATCCTCTCCAAAGAAATCCACCCTCATCCAAAAATAGTAGTAGTATGCACCAAATAATGCTCATGAATGGGACACACCACCAAAAATAGGCACCAAGCCAATTCAAATGCCAAGTTTCTACATGGAGTGTTCACTCCAAGAATATGAATGCATGTAACCACTCCACATGTGTGAATTCCAAGGTAACCAATTCCATGGATGAATGAGAAGTATGGAAAGTGGATGGAGCATCCATAACAAAGTATGCAATCAATTCCTTTGATTGCCTTGCTTTCCTAGCCTTTCTTTTCCTTACCTGGCCTTTCCTTGCCTTGTCTTGTCTTTCCTTGTCACACCTTTCCATAATTCCATGCATGCTTCCTTGGATGAATTTCGAATAGAAAGTCACTCATAATCCCATATCCTTTTTATCCATGAAATTATAGCTCCAAACTACTTCCAAACTTCCCACAACAACTACCTTCAAGCTTCAACACTTAGAACTCCAATGCTGGCCAGAAAAATCCATGTAAAAATAACTCTCTATGCAAAACATGAATGTACAAATATGGTCCTCTACCCATACAAATTTCCTCCCTTTATCTTGTTTGCTTGACTTGAAATCTTCCCCAAGTTGATTGTACTCATCCCCCATGCTCTCAATAACTATGGGATGTGACTCTCACACCCACCCTCTTACATGAATTCAATGATTGGGATCTAGAACACTCAACAACTAATGGAAGGTTCATGGCATGGATAATTTAGAAGGAAACAATAAATGGGTTTTGGTTTAACAAACATGGGTAATTTCTCCCCCTTGGGCCCCTTCCCTCTATTGTGGATACTTATCCCCCAAATCTTCGTCTGTGTCCATATGTAGCTGGCGATACATTTTATTCGTTATATTCAATTTACATCATTTACATATTACATTGATTTAGCTCTCGACCACATAATACATTTACAATATACATCACTTGGATATAAACCATGTACTACATCGACAATATACATTGCTAGTTTGGGGTTTGAAAATGGGGATGTTACATTCCTCTCTTCCTACAAACTGCATTGTCCTCAGTGCACATAACTATACAATTTACACATTGACATATATAAAAAAAATTACATCAAAATACTTGATAATTCTGCAACTTAATGACTCATGTTGAAATTCCAACCAACAAATCCCCTTTCCCCTCAACCCACAGATCAGTTGGAGAGGAATATCAGAGTTGTGGCTCTAGGAACTTCAACTTCCCAAATGGAGTCTTAATTTAGTTATGTACAAATGTACATTCAATTTTCTTCAAAAATTTTAAAAATTTGCGGGTACACTTTCCGCATGGCTTCCTCGTGATCCCATGTAGCATATTTAGCACCATAATAGGTCCATTGAACCTTTACCAAGTCGATGGATTTTTTCTTGAGAACTTTGACCTTCCGGTCCGGGATGTGCACTGGTTCCACCTAGAAATCCCCTTCATGTTCCACCTGGATCACATTCCAATAAATCACATGATTAGGATCAAGTACATACTTTTTTAATAAAGACATATGGAACACATTATGCATTATCATGGATGCAGGTAATTCTAGCATGTATGCAACTAGTCCTATCTATTCTAAGACCTCAAAAGTCCCACAATATATCACTGCCAACTTTGGGAAACTTCCCAGTTTCAACGAGCTTCTCTTGGATTTAAATTTTAAAAACACATTTTCTCCCTCTTTGAATTCTCTTTGTGTTCTTCTTTTATCGACATAAATCTTCTACCTATCTTGGGAAACTTTCAATTTCTTCCTGATCTTTACCATATGTTCTTCCATTTCCTTTAACAATCCCGACCCAATCACTACTATGTCTATTGGGTTATCCCAACTTACTTGTGTGTTTCATTTTCTGCCATATAATGTTTCAAATGGGATGATATTCAATGATTCTTGATACCCATTATTGTAGTAAAACTCAAATAAATGGGTATAGTCTTCCCACATAGAAGGCTTGTCCATTACATACATTCTCAACATATCCTGAATTATCTAATTGATTCTCTCTGTATTCCCATCTGACTCTGGGTGATATGTTGTACAGAAATTCAAATTTGTCCCAAATCCCTTAAACAACCCCTTCCAAAAATTGGAAGTGAACTTGGGATCTTGATATGACACTATTTCATTAGGAACACCATATATCCTAACAATTCTTCTCATGTAAATTTCTACAATATTGGCTTCCTTATAAGTTACTTTTATCATAATGAAATGTGCAGCCTTTGTAAGCTTGTCTACCACTACCATGATGGAATCATGATGCCTTGATGTCCTAGGAAATTTGGTAATGAAATCAATAGTAACAACTTCCCATTTCCATTTAGGAATAAACAATGGCTGCAACAATCCCGTTGGATGTCTTTTCTCAGCCTTTACCTTCTGACATTCCATGCATCTAGCCAAATAATCAGTGACATCTTTCTTCATACCAGGCCAAAAATATTGTCTTCTTACAACTGTAATAGTTTTTTGATATTCTGGATGTCCAACGTATGACACATTATGCATCTCCTTTAGAACTAAAGTTCTCAATTCCTGAGAATTGGGAACATAAAATCTTTTTTGAAATAAGAGGATTCCATCCTCTTCCAGCTTGCAATCCTTATATTTCTGTTGTATATCATTCTACTGTAAGATTTATTTAGCTTGCACATAATGCTTATATGTTGTTACAACCTATATAATTCTATCTTTTAAATCTGTCCTGTACATACTAATAGTTGTAGCATGCATTTTATGCACCCTTCTATTGAGTGCATAAACCACTTTGTTCTCTTTTCCCTTTATGTGTTTGATATCAAATTTAGATTTGCTAAGAAATTCCAACCATCTAGTTAGTATAGGATTTAGTGTTGGTTTTTCAAGCAAATATTTTAGACCACTATGGTTTGTTCTTAATTCAAATTTTATTCCCATAAGGCAATGCCTCCACATCCTTAAGTCGTGTACTATGTTTTCCAATTCTAAGTCATGTGTAGCATAATTTATTTCATGCTTCTTTAATTTCTAGACTCATAACAAATTAGATTCCCATTTTTCATAAGGAATCCACTGAGCCCTTCCTTGCATGCATCTATGCACACAATGAAATCCTCATCTGGTTTGCAACCCTTAAAATAGGGGCAATGGTTATCAAATCCTTTAAACACTGGAAATTTTCTTCACACTTGGCACTCCACTCAAATTTCATTCCTTTCTTTTGCAAATATGTTATTGGGTGTGCAATATTGGAGAATCCCACAATGAATATTCTATAGTAACCAACTATACCTATGATTGATCTAACATATGAAATGTTTGTTAGAACTGACAAAATCTATATTGCTTCAATATTTTCCGGATCCACTGCTATGCCATCTTCTGAAACAATGTGACCCAAATAATGGATTTTATTTTGATAAAAGGTGCATTTAATCAATTTGGCATACAATTGGTGCTCTCTTAACACTTATAGTACCACCCTCATATGTCGATCATGCTCTTCCTTTGTCTTGGAATAGATAATAATGTCATCCAAGAATACAATGACAAACTTATCCAAGAAATATCTCAACACTCCATTCATTAGACACATACATGTAGCCGATGCATTTGTCAACCCAAAAGGCACCACCATAAATTCACAATGTCCATACCTTGTACTAAAGGTTTCTTTTATAGTATCCTCTTCCTTTATTCTCACTTGATGATAGCCTAACCTCAAGTCAATATTGGAGAATATCTTTGTTCCTTTCATTTGATTGAAAAGGTCATCGATCCTTGGAAAAGGATATTTATTCTTGACTGTAACCTTGTTTATGTTGAATTTTCACTATGCTAGGCTCAAGCGTGAGGTTTATTCCAATTTTAGCATTTTAATTGAACAATATACAATTGAAGTTACACCATAAACAATTTGTTGCAGTAACCAAGATCACAAGAAGAAATACCATGCACAAGTACACAATAGGTATCATGGGAAACCCTTCTCAGCAAGGGAAGAACACCCAACCAATCCTTTTCTATATTCTTCAAGAGAAAGACCTCTCACACCATAGACCTAGCACACAAAAGGGTGCTCACAAAAACATAGAAGGCTAGCACCCAAGAGAGGTGCACACTTCAGCCCTAGAACTTATACTTGTTGAAATTTCCAAAATCACATGTGTGTTGTGTTTCTTCAATGGGGAAATCACCTTTATTTATATTAGATTGGACACATTAAAAGTGGTGTCTATTGGCACAACAGGGCTGACCTCAATAACTCAAAATATAATTAATAATTACCATATTAATTATCTTTCACGTTATGGTGGGGCTGACCTCTACCCTTTACATCACAATTAGGGTTACAGGTAAATATGACTCTTAGACAATATAGCAAGGGAACTCACACACCCACTAGTGCTCAACCACTAGGGGCACATCCACCTGTGCTCATCCATAGGGACTTCCAAGTCAACATATCTCTATCTCACTGTGTCTCACATGAGAATCATCTGGTCACACACTCACTAGTGCTCAACCACTAGGATCACGTCCACCTGTGCTTAGACACATAGACGTCCTACTCAAAATATCTCTATCTCATCGAGTATCTATTACACATCAAAATTACTCACTTCAATAGTGTCGCAAGTGTCGTCATTATAAGTGTTGTAAGTGTCACATCTTGTCCGCAAGTGTCGCATCTTGAACACAAGTGTCGCAAGTGTCACAAACATCATACTTCCATATTTCCTATGTCGTTCCTCTAACGACATCACAAGGACACTTAAGACACCTCAAAGACTATTTTTGAAGAAGAGAAATCTGTTGACAAGGAGTACAAGCCTTTTTCCACTGGAAAAACCACTCAAAATTGAATTTTGGAGGGCAACGCTCCCCTACCCACTGTAAGGGAGTGCCAACACTCCCTGGGCCTCTTCGGGGGAGCATTCAAACACTTTGTGTACCCTTTTGGGGGAGCGCTACCTTTTCTGAGTGGATTTTTGGTTTGTTGAGCTAAAACAGGGAAGAATCCCCTCAATTTATGAAGGTGGTTGGATTCGAATGGAAGGTCAAGGTATGATCTTAGGGAAAATACTCAACTGAAGGAGAAGAGTCCTCAAATTATCCCAAAGATATATCAAGTGGTTGGGCCTCTCCAAGGTTATACAAGGAGGCCTCCTCATGGTGAAAGAAGAGGTAGACACTAGAGATTGATACCAAACTTATGATCCTATAAGTGGCATGAACATAAAAGATTGGAGATATGAAACTTATGATATCATAAGTGAGATGCCATCAAAGAAATCAGTGTAGATTACTTGAGCAAAGGGGTTGGGAAAGGAGAATTGGAAGAAGTTGTTGCACCTTCATCAAAGGATTGTAAGTACCTTTACTTGTTCTCATTAATAATCAATGCTTGGCCTGTTTCTTTCAAACCTATGTTTGCTCCACATGAGTTTGTATTCAGTAGATAGATCTATGTTCGAGCTAATCTTAGTAGGATAGGAAGTCCATTGTATCTTTGTTTTTTCTACAGGACCTATCAGGGAGATCAGGATCAAAGCTCATCCTGGACTTGCAACGAAAAACTTCGTTAATAAGGTACATATCTTCCTCCTTCTCCTTCATATATTAGCTTAATTAGATCTAAAAGGATGTTAGTGTCCATGTTAATCACTTTTCTTTCTTGGCCTTAGGAATCTAGAGACCAAGAGGGAATCCGCTTGTCCATAGGAGGATTCACCTGAACAGAAATTGGCAACTCCACTGGGGAGGAGCTTTGATTTTTGTTTCCATTCCCAGATCTTGTTTTGTTCCTTTTCCCTTTTCTTGACCTTCTCAATACTGTCTTTGATTCTTAGATTTGTTTGATTGCCTCTTTCTTTCATCTTATTCACCCTGATTGACTGAGTCTGTTTGGAAATTTGGTTTTCTGAGCTTTTTTATGAGTTTTGAGAGCAGAGCGCCCCCCCTCCCTTGCTATCAGAGCACCAACACTCCCCTTTAGCCTTACACAGAGCGCTGGAATTCTCTGGTGCCCCTTACACCAGAGCGCTACCCCCTTTTTGTGAGAAATTCTCCAGAATTTTCATCCTCTGAAGCCATTTCTTAGTTTTGGCATTGGCTCAGGAGTTTTATAAATCTCAGTTCATCTTGGTATTAGCCTTCAACACCTCGTTTTCTAAGAATTGATCTCTTCTTGTTTGGTAACTTGACATTTTCTTTCCTTGCCTTGAAGTCACTCTTTGTCTTTGCTGACCTAGAGTTAACTTGCTATTTTCTTGTCGTTTATCTGATTGAGTGGAAGCTTTTGTGAGGAAATCCAAAGTTCTGTGAACCTTTCCATTTGATCTTTGAGGTCAGTTTTCCAACATTTCTCTTTTGTTTGAGGTTTTTGGTTCTTGTTTGAAGATTTGGTTTTCTTTGTCTTTCTTTTTTATTCACGATGAGAGTATATTTTTGTTTGTGTGAGGTTTTCCTATGATTGTTTAATCCTGAAGTCTGATTGACATTAGAAGTTTTACATATGATTATCATTCAAATATAAGCAAAAGGAAATATTTTAGTGATTGGTTTGGATATTAGAAGGCAGTTCTGATTTTTTTTAGCATTACATTAGATTTGATTGAGGAACAATTTTATGAAGATGTTGCATCTCAGTGTTTGATGGTGAAAACAACTTTTTCTCCTTTCCTTAAATAGAAATTCATTGAAATAAATGATTGCTTATCATCTGTTATGTGTTTTTTGGGAAATGATTCATCATACCATCAGTTTCACTTTCATACACCGTTGAGTAAAGAACAAGTGTAAAATTATCACTAATTAAAAATTCTCACTAATTAAAACTTATCTAGAACATTTTGTTTTTAGAATCTTCCACCAACATTAGACTAGGACTAGTACTTTGGATTAGGCTGTGAGTACAACTCTCCAAAGTTTTTCAAAACAAACATTATCATCTTGCGATAGGGAGAGAAAATCCAATTGTCGTATAGGCTTTCTGGGATTCCCCTCTCACACGTGGGTTACGCACAAGGTCACATTCGGGAGAATTATAGGGATTATCCCTCCGTGGTTCAACTGTTTGTAGTGGTCAGATCGTATATTGGGGGTCACTTTAGGGTATACCCACGATTATGTGTGGTATCCTCTCGAGTTGATTTCAGACTTGTTATCCTGCCCATACATTCGGATCAGATTGTCGACTGTACCCACCCAGGGGTTAACTGTGAGTTGGTGTCCTTTAGTTTCCATAATATTTAGGTACTTACACGAGGTGACGGTGAAGGGAAGTCTCACTGTACCTGGAACAGACATTGGTCAAACTCACTCGGGCTCCTTGGAGAGTAAATCCGCAATTACTACATGGAAGCTTGCACCAAGGTGAAAGTCCATTAAGCAGGTCGCCATTGTAACTGTTCCACCATATCCTAGCCCCTTCTTGAATTGATAACGCAACGTTGGATTTCATCACCAACTAGTATGGTTATCAAGAGAAGGTTTTTTTTTCTTGGTTTTGATTCCTAGATTTTATTAGTGTATGTTGTTTCTTTTCGTTAGTTGGCCCTAGATTTTTAGCGTGTATTGTTATTCTCCAAAATTGAGCCTGTAGATGATAAAGGTCTTCGTCAATCGCGTAGGATGCAAGGGTTGCCTCCGGAAGGCTACCAACCCTTACCTCCTAACCCTCCATAAGACAACTATCGTGGAGAGGTAGAAAATCAATTTGACGTTGGGAGTGTTGTTGCTCCTCCATTAGACAATCAAGAAGGCACTTTGGTTACGGTTGAGAATACCACTCCTCGCACTACATCTATGTCGACAACCCCTCTCGAACCACTTTTACTTCGTTTAGACTCCCTTGGGAACATTATAGACGAAGAGGTCCCACAATTGCCTGAGAGAGCATTTACTGAAACATATATGGGATCCACAAAACCAATATTTGGATATGAGTATAGGACTCCTGTTCGTCCTACCACTACAGTAGATACAAATCCCATACCTGCTTGTTTTGTATGGAGGATTTCATGAGGACGCGATCTGTATGAGCATTTTGAATCCATTCGACAACCCTTTAATCCTCATGACCCTCCTGTTGAAATGGGACCATCCATTCAAACTATGAATCACCCCATCGATCAGGTCATTAACCCTCTGGTTACGTCAGCACAAGTCCATCCTAATGCTAGACTCATCACCTCTACTTATTCCCAAGGCACTTCAATCCCTACCCCCACTTTTACAAACTTTCACTCTACAGCTCCACATGTTCCGCGCGATCTTGTTGGGACATGTTTGCACCAGAGAATGCAGACCCTTGCCATCCAAATACAACTGATTGGAGGGAAACCACCATCTAGTGGACTTATCCCTCCTGGAAGACAACCATCCTATGGTGGGCCTACCCCTCCAGGGGGACAACCCCCTTTTCATGTTCTTCCCAGAGGGAAACCTCCCTTTTCTAGTCATACCCCGGTCGTTAATCCACCACTGGTAGGGTGGCAACCTTCGTTTGCTGGAAACCCTTCAAAATCCTGGGGAGTTTCTTTGGAAGGCACATTTACCCAACCCCACATTAGGGGGCACTCATATCATAACCCACAAAGAGGATTATCAATTTCTGTTCCTTCTGGACCATCTTATGGACAACATTATTCGGGCGACATCCCAAACACCACCTGGAGTCCTCAAGGAAAACAACCTTATCCCTCCCAAGGGTTTAATGTTTATCCTCCCCCTAATTTGTATCTGCCTTCAGGATCTACTTCTTATGCTCCTCAAGGGAAACATGTTTATCCTCCTTATGGGAAAACAAATCACCTGGCATATAATGCTCGGAACACACCAGGTTATGCAAATGTTTCTCAACCATCATCCAATCGTGCTTATCCTGGTCAACAAAAAGCCAATGTAGGAGAACCTACTAGTTACAATTATCCACCTAACCCAGTTTATGGTCCTACTGGTGTTCCTATGCCACACCAGTATCATCCACAAATTAACCGACAAGTACCTTTCCCCGCGACTCTGGATCTCCCAGACTTGTCTTGGTTAACCAATGATCCTATTTTTCATTCACTGGTTTGGCCAATTATTCCAGCTAAACTTCCTTCTGATATTCCAAAATTTGATGGAAAACCTGGAGAAGATCCAAATAACCATGCGATGACTTTCCATTTGTGGTGTTCATCAAACTCCCTCATGGATGATTCTATACATTTGCGTCTTTTCCAGTGAACACTTAAGGGCTCTGCAACAAAGTGGTATATTGAACTACCACGTGCTTCTTTTCATGATTTGAACTCCCTTGCCATGTCTTTCCTCATGCACTTTCAACTACCTATTCACTATGAGATGGGTACTGAACTCTTGACCTCTCTTCGTCAAACTGACTTCGTGCATATCTCTGACCATATTCATGAGTGGAGACGACGATGAAGGATGATCAAAGCAATCATTCCTGACCTATTATTGGCAGTGTGGTTTACTAAATCACTTTTACCCCCGATCCCTCATGATGTCGCTATGGATGGCCCAGTCACCGAGGAAGAAACCATTGCTTGGGCTCAGTACTTAGATTTTGTTTATTCACAATCTAGTACCTTGTATGAGTTTCTACCGAATGTTGGTCAAGCTAATGTCGACCCGTCAAAGCCATCATCCTCATCTCATGCGAACGGTGTTATCGGTTCCGTCAAAACTCAATCTACTTCCCAGTCGACTGCACTCTCATCTACCTCTCCCCAAACTCATATCTCTGAGGTGAATGCAGTTCTATCTAGCCCTTCACAACAACCCAGAGGTAAGAAGAAAGAAAAAAATAAATCAAAAAATACTAATAACAATGAACAACCAAAAAAGAAAGCTCAAACACCTGCTACTGAAATAAAACCACAACGGAAACTGAAATTCCCTTGTATCATTTGTGGTGATGATCACTACAATTGATACTGTCCACATCGATGTAGTGGCCAAAAATTTCCAAGGAAATTCACAACCTGTTGTGCTTACTCAGCCTTTTCCACAACAACAATCCATGGTTCCTCAAACCTCCTCTCCTGGGGGTAGTTATAGCCATCCTCATGATGAGGCCTCGACAAGTGCCCATATTTATATGTTTAATGGGATTAATTTGACCACTCTCTCTAAGACATACGACACACCGGTTAAACATGACAAAGAAAAAGTCAGTAACGGTACCGATACTTTACCGGATCCATCACCGTCCTTTGTTAGTCCTCCATCAGTTAATCCTCCGTCTTGACCACTTCAGATTGAGAAACCTACATTCAACTCTATATTACGCCCTCCTAAGAGAATTATCCGTAAATCTACTTTTAATCCTAGTTCACGGGCTACCCAGAACTACAACATTGTTTAATATTTGGCTCAAGCACCATGTGCTATGTTTGTGTTAGAAGTTCTACAACACTGCCCCAATCAACGTAGAACGCTCTTGGCTACTATTGGCATTTTTGATCCTGAGTCATCCAACCATATCATGTTTAACCTGGATAATTATACATCTCGACTCTCCCACCAACCTTCTTTCCAAATTGATGTTGTTGTTCACAATCAACAAATTCACTGAACCGTCTTGGATGAGGGAGCCTCTACTTGTGTCATGTCTTTAGCATGTTGGAAACATTTAAAATAACCCACACTTAACAAATCCACAATGATGTTACGTGCATTCGATGGGTGAGGTTTTCATCCCCATAGGATTTTACAGTCCCTACCCATCCAATTGGGTGGAAAAACCATCACTATTGATGTCGAGGTGGTCGATGCTCCCCTCGATTACAACTTATTACTTGGAAGACGTTGGTTTTATGCTATGACTGTCATTGCCTCATCGACGTTTCGATGTGTACAATTTCCTCACCAGGGCAAAATTGTCACTGTCGATCAGTTATATTTCTGTACACCCGATGCTTGCACTCCCGCTACCAACAATATTCCATTCTTGGGAGATCACAAGATCACGTATGAAAGCATTGGTGTTGGCTTGTTGAAATATTCTAGCCTTATGGGTACCTTCCCTACACCACTTCCACCGACTACACATCATATTTCCATCGTCGATATGATTTCGACCACGACTTATTAATCTTTGGAATCATTTGACCCTTGGATTGTACCTATCCCTTTGGAATTCGATGCACTAGGTGACACCATGCCACTTAGTCCAGCCGAAAACTCATACGTTGTTATTCAATCCACTTCTCCCTCTTCGGATGACCAACATCTATTGGCACCCGACAGTTATTCGATGCCATCATGGTTAAATTCCTTATCGTCTGTGATCGATTACATTTCCCCATTTTTTCCCTTTGATGAATCTATTAGGGAAATGATGAGCATTGACGAGCTACCTCGGGATGATAACCATCATCGATCCTCTTTTTTTCTCTCGTTTGAAGAAATCCAGGAATATATACACTCTATCTTCCCTCCTGATGTTGTTGATTTTTTACCATCTCCCATGACTTCAACTTCCGATGATTTGGATCCAGTAGTTGACATGGTAATCTCTTCGGTAGGGCTATTGGAGCCTGATCTCCTTACCCCTGTCGTGGCCCTCGACATGTGTTCCTTTGAGAGTGATTTTCTTCCATCTAATGAAGATATCTTGGAAGCCATGACCGAGTTTTGTCCCTTGACATTGTGTCCTTCCAGAGCGTTATTCTCTTGGAAGTCATGATCAAGGAGAGGCCACAAGAACAATTTCCCTTCTCTGTAGCAATCTTGTTAAAAAATGAAACAGAGGCTATGAGCATAGTTTTCCTCTCTATAGCAAGCTCATTAAAAAATGAAACAGGGATCTGGGGATTTAACCCAGAGCCATGAGCATAGTTCATTTCCTGTGTCAAGCTCATTAAAAAATGAAACAATCACCTCTCCTATCGAGACGAGTCTTTCATTAAGTCTCGTTTTTAAACCTTCATTTTCATCCACCTTTATCCCTTTTCTCATCCAGTAGAGAAATTGGTGACACCCTCACAGTCGGTGAATGAATTGAAGCTTGAGGGGCATGTCTCCAACCTTTGATGATCATTTTGGAGTTAATCCACTAGCTTTCAAGATGGGGGAATACCGAGCTTAGTATTTGTTCTTTCTCATGCTCGTAAATACATGAGAATGCAATCGAGAAACCTTTTATCTCTTTTTTGGGCTCGCATGGATATACGAAAAAGGAACCCCCTGGAGTCGTCTTTAAGATTTTTTCAGACTCTCTAAACATGAAAAGATTGCTGAGTGATCTTGCTTCCTTTCCCACTCGTTAAAAGGTTTGAAAGAGCATCTTTCGAGTGATAGTTTATCTCTTTTTCAGCCTCGCGAGACTAACATTACAAAAAATGATAACATTGGAGTCGTCTTTAAGTTGTTTTTAGACTCTCTAAATATGAAAAACCACTGAGTTTACCTTCTCTGGACTCGTTAAACAATCATACATTGAAGGGCCTATATGGGATCGAACCCTTACTTTTTCCAGTTCGTTAAACAAAGGAAGAGGGACTTACTGAAGGCAAGTCATATCGAGCATGTGTTACCCTCCTCGAGCTCATTAAATTAAAAAGAGGTACTCATCTATTTGGATGGGGGAAAAATTGAAAGAAGCAAGCCAAGCAATTTTTGAGAACACTACCAGAAACTCTTACGGTCGCCCTTGAACACGACATTTTATCTTTGCACGCATTTTAATATGCTGAACCTCTGCACTGAGCCAATCCTCTAAGTTTATTTTACTCCTTTAGGTCACCTGAAGAAAGTCACAACATCCACTGCATCATCAAATTTTGGTCCATGTCAATTTTCTATTGTTGTGCCTCAATGTTCAAGGGAAGTATCTGCCTCAAGAGTCAACCATCACAAATATATTGTTTCAATACCTATGTCAGTCCATGTTCGTTTGATCCACCAATTACATCTCTGTGTCTATTTCTTGTCGTTGATGGGGGATACATCAAGGCCCTCCTTCGACGAGTCTAGTCTTGTCGACTTCAACACATTATCCATGAGCTAGACTTAGAAACGAGTTAGTACTTTGGGACTTGCATGCCTCCTCACGTCCAAAAATGGGTTTACATCATTGACCTCTGATCAGATGATTCCACGGATGTTCAACTTCAGCTCATCCATTCACATTCATTGGAATGTACTAGAATACCTTGGGAATCATTGACGTCAATGGTGATCTCCCTCGCGCTTGTTAACGGTTTACCTCATTGACTGGTAATCAAGTGGTTTCTACCATGTTCGACGTGAGGACATCTATTCACATGGTTAGATTCGTACTACATTGAGATCGGTAATAAGACCCTGGGTTGAGTCATCACTCTTATACATACTTTTCCCAAGTTGCAACGGAGTTTCTTTTGAACTATGACACACATACTGTTACATAGATCCACTTTGTATTGGTCATGGCTATGTATTTTCATCTCATAGATCCACTGTCTATTCTTCGTGGCTATGATTAGTTCAGGTCATAGGAGTATAGATCCACATTGTATCTTTAGTGGCTATACCACTTTGTCAATATAATTATGGATCTGCAGTGAATTTTATGGCGGCCATACCTAAAAAGTCTTTATCACACAAGCATATGTATGCCTGCCTTGGGTTTGAAACATGTCATAATATTTGTTTGATGGTTGTGTGTAGATTTTTACGGCCTCTCTGCATCCATAAACTTGCTCAAAAAAGTATACAAAGTACTTCAGTCATCATCGTTTTCTGACTTCGCACTTTGGGGGGCAATCTGTTACACATCAAAATTACTCACTTCAACAGTGTCACAAGTGTCGTCATTACAAGTGTTGTAAGTGTCGCATCTTGTCTGCAAGTTTCACATATTGACCACAAGTGTCGCAAGTGTCACAAGCATCATACTGCCATCTTGTCTATGTCATGCCTCTAACGACATCACAAGGACACTTAAGACACCTCAAAGACTAGTTTTAAAGAAGAGAAACCAGTTAACAAGGAGTAAAATCCTTTTGAGTACAAGCCTTTTGCCACTGGAAAACCACTCGAAAATGGATTTTGAAGGGCCTCAGAAATGTCACATTTATATCCTCTTTTTCCTTCACTATTCCTTACGTTTCATCGTCCCATTAACCTTCCATCATACCATTTCCATCATGATACTTAGTTTTCTCCTTATTATTTTCCATTGTATTCATTTTAGTATTATAAGTGAATTTGTGATTAAATATTAGAAAAATAACATATTTTCATTATATATCAAGGTTGGATGATTTTTATGATGTGTGCAGGTATATGTGAAGATTTTAACAAAGTCAAATATTACCATTAGCTTTGTTATTCTTTCATGCTTTGTCATTTGACTCTTGTAATATAATTTGAGATTGATATATTGTGTGAGCTCACATATGTCTTTTGTCATTCAACTCTTCACATGTTGTATTGCTTTCCTAGATGAATTTACTGCTTTCATAGTTAGTCTTTCAATGCTTTCCTATATTAATTTCATTTCAGCAAATTAGATTAGATTAGTTCTACTTCAGTCCTGCATATATAGTGTGTGTGCTTCGTAAGGATACGAACCTCGGATTGACAAATTAAATAGTTGGGAAAGTACTACAATGGAATTAAACGACAATATTTCCACCTAACACGCTCCCCTACCCACTGTCAGGGAGTGCCAACACTCCCTGGGCCTCTTTGGGGGAGCGTTCAAATGCTCTGTGTGCCCTTTTGGGGGAGCACTACCTTTTCTGGGAGGATTTTTGGTTTGTTGAGCTAAAACACAGGAGAATCCCCTCAATTTCTGAAGGTTGTTAGATTTGAATAGAAGGTCAAGGCATGATCTTAGGGAAGATCCTCAACTGAAGGAGAAGAATCCTCAACTTATCCCAAAGATCTTGTTGGTCTCCAGTTTTGATCATGTTTTTGCCTATCTTATATTCCAAAGACCTCCATTTCTATACCCAGTACCACCCCTTTGGCCTTGTTTTGACATAATTGACATCTCCCTACCACTCAATGGGGCTACTTAAGGTATCTTTACGTTTCAAGCTATTTTTATGCATTTTGATGCTTTAAATTGATATTGAAACTAATGTCGCTTGGGTTAGGTACCACTT
>ML788449.1:42638-55944 GCA_009831015.1 Picea engelmannii
GTTAACAACATTCATTAATGGCTGGTAATCCGATGATTTCTGTTTGTGTTCGACTCCAGAACATCTATTCACACAAATCAGACTTGTACCATGGGTGAAGCTTTGAAGCTGTTGAAGACATGATTTCAGTTGATCTTTTTCAGAACAGAACAAAAGCCAGGTTCAGGGGTCATCATCAGATAATCTGTTGTTATACACATTTTTCTCAGAACGATATTATTTGTTCAAATTTTTCTGCAAATTCCTGATTGTTCCATTAGTACCAGTCAGTACCAGCACAGAGTTCATCAGTTATAGGTTCATCAGAAATACCAGAGCAGCTACAATTTTCGTGCCCTTCAAATCCAGACTTAACTTCAAAAGACAATTCTACAGCAAGACTTGCATAACAATGGGGATAGGTAATTTAACTCAGGTATGTTTAGTTCGTGTTGATTTACTGTATTAATTTGCATACTAATAAGTTTGAACTAAGGGTGCCTTGATTACTCCATAACGTTTCATCATTTCCACGACTTGTACCTAATGAACTAACCTACCATGACATTTCATGTCATAAAAATGCACCACATTCCCGGAGCTGAGTTCGACATGACTCATATATGATCATACCCTGCACTCACATACGGTTATCATCATTTTTCCACATGCCATCGATCCCCACGATAATTCAAATATTCTTATATGATTTCTCTCCCGACTACATTCTCCATCACATTCTCTCCCTTTGTCGCCCTCATCCAACCTTCGCTGCCCACCTATAGACTTCCCCTGTGATACCAAGTGGAGCCATGGTAGCAAATCGCCATGAACCAGAGACCTACACAGACTTGGAGGCCCTTCCAGAGTATGAGGCAACCAGAGATATTTTTAAGCAAGCAGGGTGGGAGCCGTTTCTGAAGAAGTTCGATGGATATAACGATGCAATCACGCTCCATTTTGCTCTTCATTTTGAGGGTGGGGTCGCCAAGGTGGGCGAACTCGAGTTCGAAGTCACGGAGAAGTTCATTTCAGAGGCAATTCAATTGCCCACCACAAGTCAGAGATGGACAAAGGGACAACCGGTTGATAAAAAGCTTTGTACGCAGCTTTTGAAACCTCAGTACTGGGAAACATAGTGGTCCGAGGGAACATTGCGGTCTTGGCTGGAACCACAGTGGGCTCAATTGTTAGCCATCCTCCAGCGTTACCTCACGTGTGAGGGTCGATATACCATCATATTTCCCTGCCATGCTCGACTCCTGTTACACAGGTACTCTGTTGAACATACCTTTCTTTTTGTTGAAAAGTTTAAAGAGGATGGACGAACAGGTCCAAAAGGCTAACGAGTTTCGAGGAAGTCTATTTCATTTTGGTCTAGTTAAAATATTGATTAAATCTGCACTGTCGAAGAAGCAAGAAACTTGGGATCTATTCACTGCAAAAACCCTCGCCTCTGCCTAGGATAAAGATAGGAGTGTGAAGCCTGTTCCCCCACACAAAAAGTCGAACTCTAAGAAAAAGAGGGTTAAAGCCCCGGCCAAAGACTGTGCTGGGGACCCTGATTCAGAACCTCCAATTGATGATGAAGTAGAAACCAATAATGAAACCGTGAAGGACACCACACCTACAGAGGCAAACATTGAAATCCCGAGTTCCTCCCTAGCTGTTGAGAACATAATTGACGTGGAGGAACTAGCAAATTCGACTGACAAGCCTAGGAGGAATATGAAAAGAGAATGTAAAAGCATATTGTCAGGAATGGACAACTCAGTGCCCAGTTACCCACCACAAGAGAGGTTGGAAAGTGTGGATGGTCACGAGGAGGCTCCAGAGCCCTCTAAAATGACTTGGACTCTGTCCCAATTCATTCGAAAAAATCGTAAAGCGGATCGACAGGCTACTATGCCCAAAGGGATTGTGCAGAATGAGTCAACTCAAGTACCAACAAGTACCCCTGTTCGGATGCAAAGAGAGTCCACTCATGAACCTAGTCGAGTTGACACTTATGAACGCAGCCCAAATGAGTTCACTCCTGAACTCAGTCCAGATCATAATTTTGATCCAGCTGACACTTATGAATGCTGCCCAGATGAGTTCACTCCTAAACTCAGTCCTGATCATAATTCCGATAGATTTCACACCCCTGCTCAAAGTCCAGACGAGTTTACTCATGCATCTATCCCTCAAGCATAGCCATGACAAGATCAAACATTTGAAACCCACTGTGAGATTTCCTCCAGTCGATCCTTGAAACCAATGGTGGAAAAACTAGAAAGAAATAATAACAGATTGAAAGAGAAGTTACATGAGTACACTGTATTGGATAGACATATTAAAACTGAGAATGAACTCATGAAACTCAGGGTAACTCACCTCTTGTCCAAAATTGAAAGGTTAAAGCAGAGGAATAAGGGTATTTTCAAAAGGAACAGGCAACTTCAGAAGACTGCCAGAAAGCACATTATAATCAACCGAGTCCTCAAGAAAGAAATCAAAAATCTAAAGAAACAAGAGAGGCTACAAATGCTGGTTGCAGCCGCTGCAACCCTCTGATTGCTACCAGTCTTTGAATTTTTGTTGCCTGAGGACAGGCAAAGACTTCAGTATGGGGGCATGTTGGTCTCCAGTTTTGATCATGTTTTTGCCTATCGTATATTCCAAATACCTCCATTTCTATACCCAGTACCACCCCTTTGGCCTTGTTTTGACATAATTGACATCTCCCTACCACTCAATGGGGCTACTTAAGGTATCTTTACATTTCAAGCTATTTTTATGCATTTTGATGCTTTAAATTGATATTGAAACTAATGTCGCTTGGGTTAGGTACCACTTCTATTTTTGGATCAGGATTTGCCAGTACCAGGTACCAGCTCGTATCCCGTGGAGATACCAATGAAGCCGCTCAAGATCTGTGTGTTATGGTCAGAATGGGAGACAGAGAGATTCACATGACAGATGGAGTCATCACTCATATGATGATGGAAGGCACAATGATAGAACTAAGTTGTTATATTTCATGATTCACACTTCGTGACACTACGTGTCACGAAGATGTGAAGACCGTTTAAAACTTGATTTCAAGCTATTTTCGGATCAGGGATCCGTTTGGACTTACGTATTTTTTCTTTAGACTGTTATGGAGGAGGATCTATATATAAATAGAAGATCACTCCTAAGAATGGGTTGGATGATGCTATGTTCTGAAATATATTTCTGAATATAATCTATATTGCGTTATGTTCTTCCACTGCCATACGATTTGAGTATTTTCTTCTGAGTTAATGGAGCGCGAAGTTTACACAATGTTAGCGTAGCATGATTGAGTAGTTCTGGTTGTTTCTTTCAGTGTTTGCACCTTTTGGTTGGGCCCGCCAAACAGGTTCAAGGCGTTGCTGTCCTCTGCATTGAATTTAGTTTATTTCGGTACCGTAGTAATTGCATGCATGATAAGTTTCCTGAGTTTTGGAATTAACTGTTCATATTATTGATTGATTATTCTTCAACTGTATCGTTTCCAACTTGTTAAATATCTGCTACGTTGATGAGTATTGAAGCATGGTTGATTCCTGTAGAGTTTAGAACATGAACTAGGCTTGATTAGTTTCTATTTTTCAATTCGAACATAACTCAGAGTTTAAACGAACTTTGCTTTGTTAGATGGTTAGTTACCCTGCTTAGTTAGGATAGTTAGATTACAGTTAAATTAGAGTAAGCTTCCGGTACCAGTAGGGTAAGTAGGATATTTCTTTGTTTTCCTATAGGCAGATTTAGATTTATTTTTGATGTTCAGATTAAATGCATTTTAGGAAACACTCTTTCTGTCGTGGCTTGAATAGAAATGGTGATGATAGATGATTAAAAGTAGTGGTGGAATAATCTTGTGAAATCACACTTCTGAATGGAAATAGAAGCACCAACATTTAAGCATAGGACTGTTTTCTGTTGATGACTTAAATAGGAAATGCTAAGTTTCAGGATAATCATTAGGATTCAAGTTCTCAGAGTGAGTTTGTGTTTTCTTCTGAAGATAGTTTTTAAGTAGGAATCAGAATCTTACCCGCACATACAGTGTAGCAGCTCGAAGTTTACTTACCCTGGTTTGACAATTTAGTGTTTTAGGTCATTTAAAATCTTTAATTTAGCAGCCTGACAGATCTCTCAAGTGGTTGGGCCTCTCCAAGGTTATATAAGGAGGCCTCCTCATGGTGAAAGAAGAGGTAGAGACTAGAGATTGATACCAAAATTATGATCCTATAAGTGTTATGAACAAAAAAGATTGGAGATATGAAACTTACAATCTCATAAGTGAGATGTCATCAAAGAAATCAATGTAGATTACTTGAGCAAAGGGGTTGGACAAGGAGAACTGGAAGAAGTTGTTGCACCTTCATCAAAGGATTGTAAGTACCTTTACTTGTTCTCATTAATAATCAATGCTTGGCCTGTTTGTTTCAAACCTATGTTTGTTCCACCTGAGTTAGTCTTCAGTAGATAGATCTATGTTTGAGCTAATCTTAGTAGGATAGGAAGTCCATTGTATCTTGGTTTGTTCTACAGGACCTATCAGGGAGCTCAGGATTGAAGCTCAGCATGGACTTTGCAAGGACAAATGTCATTAATAAGGTACATATCTTCTTCCTTCTCCTTTGTATATTATCTTAATTAGATCTAAAAGGATGTCAGTGTCCATGTTAAGCACTTTTCTGTCTTGGCCTTAGGAGTCTAGAGACCAAGAGGGAATCTGCTTGTCCGCAGGAGGATTCACCTGTAACAAAAATTGGTGACTCCACTGGGGAGGAGCTCTAATTTTTGTTTCCATTCCCAGATATTGTTTTGGTCCTTTGCCCTTTTCTTGAACTTCTCCATACTGTCTATGATTCTTATATTTGTTTGATCACCTCTTTCTTTGATCTTATTCACCCTGATTGACTGAGTCTATTTGGAAATTTGGTTTTATGAGATTATTTGTGAGTTTTGAGAGAAGAGCGCTCCCCCTCCCTTACTATTAGAGTGACAACACTCCCCTTTAGCCTTACATAGAGTGATGGAACGCTCTGGTGCCCCTTACACCAGAGCGCTACCCCCTTTCTGTGAGAAATTCTCCAAAATTTTCATCCTCTAAAGCTATTTCTTAGTTTTGGCATTGGCTTAGGAGTTTTATAAATCTCAGTTCATCTTGGTATTAGCCTTCAACACCCTATTTTCTAAGAATTGATCTCTTCTTGTTTGGAAACTTGACATTTTATTTCATTTCCTTGAAGTCACACTTTGTCTTTTCTAACCTAGAGTTAACTTGTTGTTTTCTTCTTGTTTATCTGATTGAGTGGAAGCTTTTGTAAGGAAATACAAAGGTCTGTGAACCTTTCCATTTGATCTTTGAGGTCAATTTTCCAACATTTCTCTTTTGTTTGAGGTTTTTGGTTCTTGTTTGAAGATTTGGTTATCTTTGTCTTTCTTGTTTATTCACGACGAGAGTGTATTTTTGTTTGTGTGAGGTTTGCTTCTGATTGTTTAATCCTAAAGTTTGATTGACATTAGAAGTTTTACATATGATTATCATTCACATATAAGAAAAAGGACATAATTTAGTGATTGGTTTGGATATTAGAAGGCATTTCTGAATTTTTTTGAGCATTAGATTGGATTTGATTGAGGAATAATTGTATGAAGATGTTGCATCTCAGTGTTTGATGGTGAAAACAACTTTTTCTCCTTTCCTTAAATAGACATTCATTGAAAGAAATGATTTCTTATCATCTTTTATGCATTTTTTGGGAAATGAGTCATCATACCATCAGTTTCACTTTCATACACCCTTGAGTAAAGAACAACTGTAAAATTATCGCTAATTAAAAATTATCTAGAACATTTTGTTTTTAGAATCTTCCACCAACATTAGACTAGGACTAGTACTTTGGATTATGTTGTGAGTACAACTCTCCAAAGTTTTTCAAAACAAACATTAGCATCTTGCGATAGGGAGAGAAAATCCAATTGTCTTATAGGCTTTCTGGGATCCCCCTCTCACACAAGGGTTACACACGAGGTTGCATTCAAGAGAATTACAGGGATTATCCCTCCGTGGTTCAACTGTTTGTAGTGGTCGGATTGTATATTGGGGGTCACTTGAGGGTATACCCACGATTATGTGTGGGAGCCTCTCGAGTTGATTTCAGACTTGTTATCCTGCCCATACGTTCGGATCAGACTGTCAACTGTACCCGCCTAGGGGTTGATTGCAAGTTGGTGTCCTTTAGTTGCCATAATCTTTAGGTACTTACATGAGGTGATGGTGAAGGGAGTCTCACTATACCTAGAACAGACATTGTTCAAACTCACTCGGGCTCCTTGGAGGGTGTTATCTCTCAAAATGAATAAGTCAATTTATTCCTTTTGTAGGTGATAGCATGGTCATAAATTAGGCTCCTATATAAATTTTTAAATTTTAGAAGTGTCAAAATATAGGATTTAAGATGTTATCCTAGAAATAAATCGATCATCAAAAGGTCTTTTCAAAAAATCAAGAAACAAAGATTTTCAACAGCTAACATCTGTTTTGAAGTTGAAGTTAGCTGGTGAAAGCCTTAGGCTTGAATGGCTAAAGTGTACTCTCAGCAGCAAGCGATCTGGTGAAAGTGTTAACACAGGTTTTCCTCGAATGACTCCAGAAACCCAAAAAGGATACCTCGAACACACGTCATACAATCATCATGGAGAGTTAATGGATGCAAATGAGTGATGACACCTTTTCATCACATTTTAGCAGGACATCATGATAGATTGTGCTCACAAATTTCGTGGGGCAGACAGAGAAGGGTTTGAAGACGTGACACACTCTTAATCATCATTGAAACCAGAGGATAAAGTACCAGTTAGCTGATGACATCAAATCAAATCACCATTTCCTATTTCAAAATCATGGTTTTCGAAAAATTCTATTATGGGGTTTCATATTTCATTGATAACACATGGTCGTTTTCACCAGCGCTAGCCTTTTCCTTATTAAGAAGTTTACTATTTCAACCGTGTAAAAATTAGCTGGTGATTAATTTGCATATGGAAAGGAAGCAAGGAGGACGACTTCTGAGGAAAGAATTAGACAATTTATCCTTTTGTAGTCTTATCCAGAGGTGCAAAAGAGTTTCTCAGATGCAATTTATATGACATATGTGGAAAGGTTGCAGGAAGGCTATCACCAGGTGATAGAAGATATTTTTTCAAAGTCATACGATGGAAAGAAAGCTACAGTGGGTTCGCTGGAACTGATAGTTGATGAAGATTCCATTGCTTCAACAACTAGCTTACCCAGAATAGACAAAAATTGGTTTAAAACAACAGTGACCAAGAATTTGGATTTTAGATCATACCTCAAGACAGAATTTTGAAGTATAACCTGGAAGAAAAGTATCCCTGTTTCTTACCTTTAAGATGAATGGAAAGATCTGTTCAAAGGCATTAAATTATACTTAACCTCAGAGGGCAGGTATGACAAGTTAATGTTATATCGTTTTAGAATCTTAGATCACTTCACATGGAAGGTCCTTCTAAATTTTCCTTTCTTTCTTCATAGAATCCTAACCAAGGTGTGTAATAAGATCAGAGGCGAACCATTCAACATAAAAAATGCCCTTTGTCATTATGTCCTGATAAAGTACCAGTTTCTTAATCATCATTGCAACCAGAGGATAATGTACCAGTTAGCTGATGACATCAAATCAAATCACAATTTCCTATTTCAAACTCATGGTGTTCGAAAAATTCTATTATGGGGTTTCATATTTCATTGATAACATAGGGTCGTTTTCACCAGTGCTAGCCTTTTCCTTATTAAGAAGTTTACTGTTTCAACCATGTAAAAATTAGTTGGTGATTAAGATGGAGATGGAAAGGAAGCAAGGAGGACAACTTCTGAGGAAATAATTAGACAATTTATCCATTCTTTATTCTTATCCAGAGGTGCAAAAGCGTTTCTCAGACACAGGTTGTATGACATATGTGGAAAGGTTGTAGGAAGGCTATCACCAGGCGATAGTAGAGATTTTTGCAAAGTCATACGATAGAAAGAAATCTACAGTGGGCTCACTGGAACTGATAGTTGATGAAGCTGCCATCACTTCAACAACTGGCTTACCCAGAACAGGCCAAAATTGGTTTAAAAAAACAGTGACCAAGAATTTATATTTTAGGTCATACCTGTTAGAAAAACAGGACCGCGGAGCAATAAAATAAAAAAAATGCAGAAACAAAACACAGAAGACACACAATACAAGAGAGACACATATTTACGTGGTTCACCCAGTGTGGGCTATGTCCACCAAAGAAATTGCCAGGTCCTTCCTTTATTATTATCCAATAAATGAAGGGATACAACCTACAACAAAACCTGCTGTAACTTCCTCTTCTTTCTCTCACAGTCTCCTCTCTCAGAATACAATATTCACCACCATCCATAGCCACGATACATTTCCCTCATAAAAGAGGGTTGCCTTCTAGGGAAAAAAACCCTAACATAATCTCTACCGTTAGATCTGCGACCTTATAATGAACGGTCCAGATCTACAATGAAATTACAATATACTTTTACAAGGCAATTTTTGCTTCGGGGGCTTCGCCCCCGAAACCCCCACTGGGGGCCTGCTTTCCCCCAACCCCCCCAGCCGGGGGGATAGGACCCCGGACCCCATAGAGGGGGTACCCCCCCTCTGCACTCCCCCGCGTGGAAGAGTGTACATACTTCTGGGGTGTAAATACTTCGAGGGGTATAAACACGGCTGAAAGTAAAAGACCTATAAATCAGGAAGATAATCAGGCTCCACAACCAACAATACCTCCAGACAGAATTCTGAAGTATAACCTGGAAGAAAAGTATACATGTTTCTTACCTTGAAGATGAATGACAAGTTCTTTTCAAAGGCATTCAATTATACTTAACCTTAGAGGGCAGGTATGACAAGTTAATGTTATATCATTTTAGACTCTTAGATCACTTCACAGGGAAGGTCCTTCTAAAATTTGCCTTTCTTTCTTCATAGAATCCTAACCAAGGTGTGTAATGAGATCAGAGTTGAACCATTTAGCATAGAAAATTCCCTTTGTCATTATGGCCTGATTAAAATGATCATCTTGGAAGAACTGAGACAGAGAGAAAGAACTTGGCAGGACTTTCTCTTCTGGGAAGGTTTTGAGACCCAAACTCAACCTATAAATGAAAAGAAGAAAGGAGACAAGAAGTAGTCAACTCCTCAGAGTAGCTCAAGGAGAAGGAGAGCTCTCCCAAAGCCACCAGAAGACAAAAATTCTAGCATAAAGCCCAAGAAATCTAAAAAGAAACTAGATTTTGAAACAAACTCAGAGAAATCTATAGTAAAAAGGACAAATGCTCTAAATCTGCCATACACAAATTCAGACACAGAACCAGAAAAGGAAGATGAAAGTCCAGCTATCAAAAGTCCAGAGAACTCCATGGAACCTGCACAGGATTTTGAAGTTTTTACTTCCAAATATGAATGTGAAACCTCAAGAAATAAGAAATCAAAGAAAACATAGAAGATTAAGATGCTAAAAGAGGTAATAACACAACAGGAGGTTTTAGAAAGGGTGATAAAGGCAAGATATAAAGCTTTATCAAAAAATTTTGCAAAGACCAATGCAACGTTTGAGAAGCTGGCATGTGAAAGTATAAACGATAAGAATAAGAAGAAAAAGATCACAAACGATTATAATAGCTTATGGTGGTTAGTTAAGCGCCTGAAGAGGAAACTCAAAAAGTTGAAGGCAAAAATTACCACTTCCAGATTTACAGGTGCTGGCACGGGTTGCTGTAAATTTGTAGGGAGATCAATCAAGTAAATAATGATTTCTGATGGAACAACAGTTTTGAATATGAAAGTTTTCCTTTTTGATTAAAATAGAGCTTTCATGAGCACAAAAGGTGCAATTATAACCAATTAGTTGTTGAAAAGCAGAGCTTTCATCAGCTAATTAGCAAATCTTAAGGTGAAATAGCTGGTGAAATCGCAAAGTAAGATTTTTGAAGATTTGAGCTCGAACAGAGCGGTTTTGGGGTGATTTAAAGGATAAGAGGACATCAAAAAGATGAATCACCGAATCCTTCAGTTTCAAAGATTCATGGTGATTTTGGAGGTGAATGCTTAATTGGTCAACCAAAGCTTTGTTCACAGCTATTGAAAGTTTTCCAACTATTGAAGACATGTGTCCTTTCCTCCATGACACATTAGAGACATAGTAATGATGAAGACCAGATGTCGAAGACAAGCTTTAAAGACAATTCGATTCATAGGAACTAGTTCTTAGTTATCCTATTGTATTTAGTTTTTGTTTTTTGTTTTCTATATTTAGAAATCCAGATCCATTTTTCAGGGATCTGAGATATATTGTAAAGATTATAAATACTTATCATTTTGATAAAGTAAAGGTTCGATTTTGGACATCAGAAATACTATATTGTAAACAGACCTTTCATATGATAATACAAATCACAATTTTCCCTCTCTATTGATGTCAGATTCTCATCTTTCCTTCTGTACTTTTATTCAAGTTGTTTTAGCTGCAGAATGATTGTCATCTCATTGGTTAGCTCATAACTTGATTAATAGTTTCTTATCATTGTTTATTAAACCCTACATTTTTATTTGGTTTATAAGCGTTGTTTTCTCACCCACTTTAAAATATATCATTTGATTATTGATCCTTGAGAGAATTGGTTCATTTGATTCTCATTTTGACTGTCTGAATACCATACTATAATTGAGTCATCCCATTGATCCACACATACAAAATACAAAAAAAAAGTTTAGTTTAAGTTACCAAGCATCTTTGAACCACAAATTGGTAAAGAGTTTCTTGGAGTGATAACAAATTGGCGCCGTTGCCGGGGAAAGGAGACTGAAGCTCAAATTTCCTGGGAGACGACACATAGCTGATATTTGATGATAGAAAAATATTAGACATTACATTGGTTGTAATCATCTAGTTGGCGACTCCATAAGTTCATCCTGGCTCCAAAGAAGATTAGTACTAGGGAGAATCCACAAGAATCACCTGTCACACCAGTGCCCAACCCAGAACTAATTCTCAGAAGAGGAAGATCATTTCATGGCCAGACTTCAAAATCAGGTACCCAAAGTAATCCTCTTTCTCATTCTAAGAATACCATAACAGAAAACATTGGATCTTCTTCCTCTAAGATTGTCCGTGAAAAAGTGTCTATAACAACTGCAGAAGAATCAATTATTTCTTATCAAAAGGAAAATGTCATTATAGAAGAAGTGATAGGCTTAGATTTTCTTGAAGAATCATCTAAAACTTTAGAAAGAAATCACAAATCATCATCCCTTGAGTATTTTCACTCACAACGGGAAGAAGACCATATACACATTCACACTAGCCTCCTTGCTGTAGAGCATATTCTTCAAGAACTGTCTGCTAAAGGTGAGGAAAACTTGGCTGAAAAACTTACAAAATTCTACATAGCCTCATACAAAAATTCTTTCCCATCAAAGAGTTCTTCCCCTTTTAAATTAACCCCCCCCAGTGCCGAGGAATCAGAGAAAAGTCTATCACCTCTTTCACCAATAATCATGGCTGCACCTCCTCCTTTGACCAAGATGCAACAAATCCTAGCTGCTAGGTATGCACCATTGATATTTCCAAATCCAGTATCATCCATGCCCACAAGAGACTATCAGAAGTAAATGCCCAAATTCATAGGTGAAGGTGATGTGACTGCTGAAAAACATATAGAGGCCTTTTACAGTTATGCAGAAAACCTTAACATTGAGGAAGAAGATGTTTGGACTCGAGTTTTTGTCCAAAGATTAGATGGCCATGCCATGAAGTGGTTCAAAGAACTTCCTGCTGGTTCAATAGAGGGCATAGAGCAATTGTATGGTATCTTTTTGAAGCACTGGGGTGATAGAAGATATTTCTTGTACTATATTACTGAATTTGGAAATGTCAGGAAAGAAAATGGTGAATCAATCTCTGATTTCACTAAAAGGTTCAATAGGATTTACAACAAAATTCCAGCTGAGATTAAGCCCTTAGATACCTCTGCCAAAATCACATATGCAATTTCTTTTGATTCATATTTCTGTCTATTGTTGAGAGAAAGAAGGTCACCTACACTATCTCTGATGCAATATTTTTCCGTTTAAGTGGAATCGAATATATTGGCTGCTCATAAGTTGAAGGGAAACACTGATAGAAGAAAGCCTAGAGATGAAGCTTCTTCTTCATCCCATACTAATCCAAAACTAGACAATATGGATAAAATGTTAGAGTCTTTAACTTCTGATATATCTAAACTCAAAATTGAAAACAAGCAGCTTGTCAAGGGAAGGGGTACTTATGATTATACAAACAAAAATTCCAATCAGAATCCCAACAACTTCATGAGAAATAATTAGCAGGTGCAGATTTTGCAGAGAGAGATAAATCCTACCGAAGATTAGAAGATGAAGTCTCCTCTTCAAAATGCTGTGATGGAAGAATATGATGAAGATGAATGTCCAAAAGATCAAGATGACCATATTCATTGTTTCAAAGAAGAGATGGAAAAATCATTTTTGACTCAAAATGATTATGAGGAGGCTCTTACAAATGAACAAATTAATGAACTTTCTGATGACAATGGTGTATTTCAGGCAAATGAGAAAAATAGATACAATCTCAGATCTAAGGCAACTTCTGCAAAATAGAGTACTACACCTCCTCCTCAAAAGAAAGACTTTGTACCTTCCAAGTAGCAGAATCGAGATCAACAGAACTTAAAGGAACCACAAATTTCATTAAAATCACCATCCCATGAGGTAAAAACATCTAACAATATCTCATTATATTTTAATCTTGAAGCAGAAATCCAAAAAATTAAAATTCCAATCCCTCTAGTTGAGCTGATGAAAAATGAGTCATTTAAGAAAAACATTTTGAGCACCCTTGATCCTAGCTGCACTTCTGACTCTGTTGATATCCTCAACATTCAATATAATCAACCTACTATTGTCCTAGGTCCTATGATTGAAGATAGGGATGAGAGCTGTCCACCATTTTACATTTCTTTGAACATTCATGACAAATCCTTGCATAATTGTCTCTTAGATTCAGGTGCATTTCATAATCTGATGGAAAAGGCTGTGATGGAAGAGCTTGGTCTAGAAATTGTTAGGACCACATATTGTACCCTTTTTGCCCATACTTTTTGCCATTATTATACCCTTCATCACCTGTATTTTAACTTATACTATCATTTCACCTGATCATCCCAAGGTACACAACGTCCTTTCTCATTATTATATGCTTA
>ML788449.1:56044-171326 GCA_009831015.1 Picea engelmannii
AATAGGGAGATTACTTTCCTGTGATTCAATCCAGAGCTTCAGTTCATTCCAGCAAGAATAGATAGAATGATTTTCTTTACTACAACACTAAGTGCTTTTGGAATTGAGCATATATAGTGCGCAACTATCTTTGAAACAAAAGAATTCCCTGGGTTGATAATTTATGTTTCACTTGGTTGTTTAAAATTAATTAAGCAATTATAGTGACCAACAGAAATCACTAAGACTTATCATGATCTTTTCTCTTTTAAATCTAAGAGATTTAAATGATTTGAGATTATTAAATATTTGGCAATGGATTTGACCTCAACATCAATGAAAACCATGGTGATGGATGTGGTTGTGGCAGACATCCCTCCCAAATTTGGATGTCTCTTGTCTAGATATTTCATGAAAAGACTTGTTGAAAATCTGCAAATGGACCTATCATACGCCACCATCCTAGTGTTCGGTGGAGAAAACATAAGGTTGTACAGAGAATCTCAGCTTGCATACATAATCAGTGATGATCAGAATCCAGTCAATCACCCAATTTATTCAGTGGACACAGGTATGGGATCATGTATACTTCAAATTGATGACACTCTTTCAAAATCATTATTACTTAAGAAGCCCATTGTGCAGCCAGTAGAAATAGGTGAGAATGATTTGTGGACAATGTTTTTTGATGGGGCATGTACAAGAGAATCAACTGGAGCAGGCATAGTCATTATTTCCCCATTGAAGGAAACCACTCACTTGTATTTTAACCTTGATTTTAAATAACCTAACAACATTGCAGAGTATGAGGCACTGCTCCTAGGATTAAATGCAACCAAAGAGATGAAGATTCAAAGACTATAGGTATTTGGAGATGTAGACCTAATAATTCATCAAGTAAACAAATCCTTCCAGGCCAAACATGTTAGGCTGAAAGCCTATAGAGATGAAGTTTTGACAGTGATTCATGCTTTTACAGATTTCAAGATTACTCATGTTCCTAGAGCCATGAATGAACTAGCTGAGTCATTGGCTTTTTCAACCTGCTCTTTCATACCTCCATTACCTCCTAAATTAAACTATGAAGTCTAAGTAAAGTATAGGCCATCACTCCCCGATAATGTAAAGTTTTGGAAGGTTTTTGAAGATGATGCTGAACTCACCAGATTCCTTGCAATAAAGGATGAGTTTGTAGATTTGCAGATTGATTTGGAGAATGAATATGATGAAGAATATGAGAAGCCAAAGATAAGAAGTAAAATTGGAGCACATGAAATTGTTTAATTGTCCACTAACAGACTTCCTAAAGGATTGGTCCCATTAGAAAGGCTTTTTGATAATAATGATGTGGCTGTCAAATTGGAAAAGAAGGAAGAGGACTGAGATGCCTTTCAGTTTAATGTAGCCAGTGAACAATATCCTAAATATGTCAACTTAGCTTCTTATCTGTCTGAAGAACAAAAGGATAATTATGGTGAGTTGCTAAGAGAATTTGCTGATATCTTTGCTTCGCAATACAATGAATTGAAAACATTCAACACTTAGATAATTCAACACAAGATTCCTTTAAACAAAGATACTAAACCATTTAGGCAAAAGCTTAGATCTTTCAGCCCTATGTTGCTGCCTACCATGGAAAAAGAGATCAAAAAATTATTGGATGCTAAAATTATTATACCTCTCAGAATCTCAAATTGGATTTCTAACCTTGTACCCGTTAGAAAGAAAAATGGAGAGATCAGACTCTGTGTGGATTTCAGAAATTTGAACAAGTGTTCTAGAAAAGACAACTACCCGTTGCCCAAGATGGAACACATTTTGCAAAAGGTGTCAGGGTCAAGTGTGATGTCCTTTATTGATGGATTCTATAGATACAATCAGATTGTTGTCCATTCGGATGACAGACAAAAGACTGCCTTTAACACTCCATGGGGCACTTTCATGTATGAAAAGATGCCTTTCGCATTGATGAATGATGGAGCTAGTTTCCAGAGAGCAATGGACATCACATTCATTGGAGAGAAAGACAAATTTGTTCTAATACGTCTTGATGACATAACTATTTTTTCAAGCAACCATGAAGATCATTTGCAACATTTGAGGAAGGCATTCCTAAAATGCAGGAGGTATGGAATTTCTCTTAATCCTAAGAAATCTAATTTTGCACTTAAAGAAGGGAAATTACTTGGACATATTGTTTCAGCTGATGGGGTAAGGATTGATCCAAAAAGAGTAGAAGCCATTAAAAAATTGTCTCTTCCTAGATCAAAAAAGGATATTCAGTCTTTCCTTGGAACTATAAACTTTATCAGGAGGTTTATAGAAAAATTTGCAGAACTTACAAAGCACATTACTTGTATGTTAAGAAAGAATTTTGAAGTAAGATGTACCGAAGAAGCTAAACGGTATTTCAATGCTATCAAAGAAGCCATTATAACAGCCCCTGTTTTAATCAGTCCTAACTTTGACAAGGAGTTTTATATCTTTTCATTTGCTTTAAAATATACAATTGCAGTTGTACTATTGTAGAGAAATGTTGATGATTAGGAGCAACCATTTGCCTTCTTCAGTAAAGTCTTGAGAGATGCTGAAGTAAAGTATGAACCATTGGAAAAACAAGCATATGCACTCATCAAGTCACTAAAAGCCTTTAGGATTTACATTCTTCAAGCCAAGGTAATAGCTTATGTACCTTCAAGATCAGTTAAAGATGTTCTTATAGAACCTGACATAGATGGAAAAAAGAGTAAGTGGATAGAGAAGTTAATTGAATTTGATGTCGAGATCAAGCCAACAAAACTTGTGAAAGGTCAAGGCCTTGCCAAGCTCATTGCAGAAGAAAATTGTAAGTTGCTTGAGATAAATTTTGTCGGTATAAATGCAAAAGACATTCAGATTTCAGAAGATAGAGATAGTGATAATTTGCAGGTTTCTCCTCACCTAGCTGACTGTGAATGGTACAATCACATCATTTATTTTCTGCAGAATTTATCAGTTCCTTCAGATTTGACAAAAACACAAGGGAGAGCTTTAAATCTCAAAGCTATAAATTTATGCATTAATGACAACTTATTGTTTTGGAAAAATCCAACAGGGATACTCTTGAGGTGCATAAACTAAGAGGAATCAACTAAAAGCATGACTGAATTTCATAATAGTGAGTGTGGAGGACATCACTATTGGAAGAATACCGCTCATAAAATCCTAAGAGCTGGTTACTATTGGCCATCCTTATTTTCAGCTGTGTGTAAATTTGTGAAAACATGTGACAAGTGCCAAAGGTTTGCAGGCAAGCAACAACTAAAATCTCTTCCCCTCAAAGTTGTTGTGGTCACGGGCCCTTTTCAACAATGGGGTTTGGACTTCATAGGTGAGATTGATCCACCTTCTAGAAATCAACATAAATGGATCCTTGTGGCTACTGATTATTTTACCAAATGGATCGAGGCCATTCCTACAAGAAATGCCAATCACACTGTCATCATTAATTTTCTGCAAGAAAACATATTCTCTAGATTTGGCTGCCCTAAGAGAATAGTCATAGACAACGCTGTTGTGTTTAATGATAAACACTTGGTAAAATTATGTGAAGAGATGGGAATTCAGCTAGTACATTCTACTTCTTACTATCTATAGGGAAATGGCTTAGCTGAATCATCAAATAAGAGTGTAGTCAGAATCATAAAGAAGTTGTTTGAACAAAATACCAAGGGTTGGGATTCCAAGTTGACATTTTCTTTGTGGGCTGGCGGAGTTACAAATAAAAAGTCAATTGGCAAATCCCCCTTCGAGTTGGTATATGGAATTGAAGCCATATTTCCCGTTCAACTTGCACTACCAGTTGCAAAATTTTTACAAGAAGCTGACTCTGAGCCAAATGATATAACCAAGAGGATCCACAATTTGGTAGAGCTACAGGAAGATAGAGAACAACTTCTGGAAAAGATAGAGTTACACCAAAGGAAGATGAAAGAAATCTTTGACAAAAAATTTAAGACATATATTTTCAAGGCAAGGGATCTGGTTCTGAAATGGGATGCAGGAAGAAAGGAAAAGGGAAAACATGGCAACTTTGATGCACTCTGGACAGGTCCATTTGTCATAGCATCAACTCAGTAGAACAATACTTTTTTCCTCCAAGATCTTGTAGGTGAAGAAGTAACAGGTGGCCCATTTAATGGGCGGTTTCTGAAACTCTACTTTTCATGAGGCTTTCCTTAAAGCTTCCTTATTTATACATATCCTTTTTAGTTTTGTTTTTGTTTTTTTTCGTCAATAACTCCATGCCCAATGGAATACTGAGAAAATCATCTTTGATTTCAAATTGTAAATAAGGCTACTGAGTCAAACTAGGTTCTTGGAAACCTCACAGGGAGGTCTCCATCCCAGCTGGAGCCAAATGTTATCTCTCAAAATGAATCAGTCAATTTGTTCCTTTTGTAGGTGATAACATGGTGATAAATTAGGGTCCTATATAAATTTTTAAATTTTAGAAGTGTCAAAATATAGGATTTAAGATGTTATCCTAGAAATAAATCGATCATCAAAAGGTCTTTTCAAAAAATCAATAAAAACGATTTTCAACAACTAACATCTATTTTGAAGTCGAAGTTAGTTGGTGAAATCCTCAAGTTTCAACGGCTAAAGTGTACTCTCAGCAACAAGCGAGCCGGTGAAAGCGTTAACACGGGTTTTCCTCCAATGACTCCAAAAACCCAAAAAGGATACGCCAGACACACGTCATACAATCATCATGGAGAGTTAATGGACTCAAATGAGTGATGACACCTTTTCATCACATTTTAGCAGGACATCATGATAGATTGTGCTCATGAATTTCGTAGGGTAGAGAGAGAAGGGTTTGAAGATGTGACACACTCTTAATCATCATTGCAACCAGAGGATAAAGTACCAGTTAGCTTATGACATCAAATCAAACCACCATTTCCTATTTCAAACTCACGGTGTTCAAAAAATTCTATTATGGGGTTTCATATTTCATTGATAACATAGGGTCATTTTCACCAGTGCTAGCCTTTTCCTTATTAAGAAGTTTACTATTTCAACCGTGTACAAATTAGCTGGTGATAAAGATGGAGATGGAAAGGAATCAAGGAGGACAAATTCTGAGGAAAGAATTAGACAATTTATCCATTCTTTAGTCTTATCCAGAGGTGCAAAATCATTTCTCAGACGCAGGTTGTATGACATATGTGGAAAGGTTGCAAGAAGGCTATCACCAGGCGATAGCAGAGATTTTTGCAAAGTCATATGATGGAAAGAAAGCTACAGTGGTCTCGCTGGAACTGATAGTTGATGAAGCTACCATCACTTCAACATCTGGCTTACCCAGAACAGGCCAAAATTGGTTTAAAAAAACAGTGACCAAGAATTTGGATTTTAGGTCATACCTCCAGACAGAATTTTGAAGTATAACGTGGAAGAAAAGTATACATGTTTCTTACCTTGAAGATGAATGACAAGTTCTGTTCAAAGGCATTCAGTTATACTTAACCTTAGAGGGCAGGTATTACAAGTTAATGTTATATCATTTTAGACTCTTAGATCACTTCACAGGGAAGGTCCTTCTAAATTTGCCTTTCTTTCTTCATAGAATCCTAACCAAGGTGTGTAATAAGATCAAAGATGAACCATTTAGCATAAAAAATTCCCTTTGTCATTATGGCATGATTAAAATGATAATCTTGGAAGAACTGAGACAGAGAGAAAGAAGTTGGCAAGACTTTCTCTTCTGGGAAGGTTTTGAGACCCAAACTCAACCTATAAATGAAAAGAAGAAAGCACACAAGAAGCAGTCAACTCCTCAGAGTAGATCAAGGAGAAGGAGAGCTCTCCCAAAGCCACCAGAAGACAAAAATTCTAGCATAAATCCTAAGAAAGCTAAAAAGAAACTAGATTTTGAAACAAACTCAGAGCAATCCACAGTAAAAAGGACAAATGATCTAAATCTTCCATACACAGATTCAGACACAGATCTAGAAAAGGAAGATGAAAGTCCAGCTATCAAAAGTGCAGAGCACTCCATGGATCCTGCATAGGATTTTGAAGTTTTTTCTTCCAAAGATGAAGGTGAAACCTCAAGAAATAAGAAATCAAAGAAAACATAGAATATTAAGTAGTTGAAAGTAGTAATAGCACAACAGGAGGTTTTAGAAGGGGTGATAAAGACAAGATATAAAGCTTTATCAGAAAATTTTGTAAAGACCAATGCATCGTTTGAGAAGCTGGCACGTGAAAGTATAAAGGATAAGAAGAAGAAGAAAAATATCACAAAGGATTATAATAGCTTATGGTGGTTAGCTAAGCACCTGAAGAGGAAAATCAAAAAGTTGAAGGCAAAAATTACCACACATCCAGATTTACAGGTGATGGCACAGGTTGCTATAAATTTGTAGGGAGATCAATCAAGTAAATAATGATTTCTGATTGAACAATAGTTTTGAATATAAAAGTTTTCCTTTTTGATTAAAGCAAAGCTTTCACCATCACAGAAGGCACAATTATAACCAATTTGTTGTTGAAAAGCAGAGCTTTCATCAGCTAATTAGCAAATGCTAAGGCGAAATAGCTGGTGAAACCGCAGAGTAAGAATTTTTAGGATTTTAGCTCAAACAGAGAGGTTTTGGGGTGATTTAAAGGATAAGAGGACATCAAAAAGATGAATCACCAAATCATGAAATATTCAGTTTCAAAGATTCGTGGAGATTTTGGAGGTGAATGCTTAATTGGTCAACCAAATCTTTGTTCACAGCTGTTGAAAGTTTTCCAACTACTGAAGACATGTGTCCTTTCATCTATGACACATCAGAAACATAGCAATGATGAAGACCAGATGTTGAAGACAAGCTTTGAAGACAGTTCGATTCATAGGAACTAGTTCTTAGTTATCCTATTGCATTTAGTTTTTGTTTTTTGTTTTCTATATTTAGAAATCCAGATCCATTTTTCAGGGATCTGAGATCTATTGTAAAGATTATAAATACTTATCATTCTGATAAAGTAAAGGTTCGATTTTTGATAGCAAAAATACTATATTGTAAACAGACATTTCATATGATAATACAAACCACAGTTTTCTCTCTTTATTGATGTCAGATTCTCATCTTTCCTTCTGTACTTTTATTCAATTTGTTTCAGCTGCAGAATGAATGTCATCTCATTGGTTAGCTGATAACTTGATTAATAGTTTCGTATCATTGTTTATTAAACCCTACATTTGTATTTGGTTTATAAGTGTTGTTTTCTCACCCACTTTAAAAGCTATCATGTGAATATTGATCCTTGAGAGGACTGGTTCATTTGATTCTCATTTTGACTGTCTTAATACCATACTGTAATTGAGTCATCCCATTGATCCACACATAAAAAAATACAAAAAAAAAGTTTACTTTAAGTTACCAAGCATTTTTGACCCATAAGCACAAAGAGTTTCTTGGAGTGATAACAAATTGGCGCCGTTGCCGGGGAAAGGAGATTGAAGCTCGACTTTCCTGGGAGACGAAACAGAGCTGATATTTTATGATAGAAAAATATTAGACATTACATTGGTTGTAATTATCTATCTGGTGACTCCACAAGTTCATCCTGGCTCCAAATAAGATTAGTACCAGGGTGAATCCACAAGAATCACCTCTCACACTAGTGTGCAACCCAGAACTAATTCTCAAAAGAGGAAGATCATTTCAAGGCCATACTTCAAAATCAAGTACCCAAAGTAATCCTCTTTCTCATTCTAAGAAATCCATAGCAGAAAACACTGGATCTTCTTCCTTTAAGATTGTCAGTGAAAAAGCGTTTGTAACAACTGCACAAGAATCAATTATTTCTTATCAAAATGAAAATGTCATTACAGAAGAAGTGATAGGCTCAAATTTGGTTGAATAATCATCTAAAACTTTAGAAAGAAATCACAACTCATCATCCCTTGAGTCTTTTCACTCACAGCGGGAAGAAGACCATATACACATTCACACTAGCCTCCTTGTTGTAGAGCATATTCTTCAAGAACTGTCTGCTAAAGGTGAGGAAAAATAGGCTGAGCAACTTACAAAATTCTACATAGCCTCATACAAAAATCATTTTTGACTCAAAATGATTATGAGGAAGCTCTTACAAATGAACACATTAGTGAACTTTCTGATGACAATGGTGTATTTTAGGTAGATGAGAAAAATAGATACAATCTCAGATCCAGGGAAGCTGATGCAAAACAGAGTACTACACCTCCTCCTCAAAAGAAAGACCGTGTACCTGCCAAGCAACATAATCGAGATCAAAAAAACTTAAAGGAACCACATATTGCATTAAAATCACCATCCCATGAGGTAAAAACATCTGACAGGACATCATTATCTTTTAATCTTGAAGTAGAAATACAAAAAATTAAAATTCCAATCCCTCTAGTTGAGCTGATGAAAAATGAGTCATTTAAGAAAAACATTTTGAGCACCCTTGATCCTAGCTGCACTTCTGACTCTGCTGATATCCTCAACATTCAAGATAATCAGCCTACTACTATCCTAGGTCCTATGATTGAAGATAGGGATGAGAGTTGTCCACCATTTTACATTTCTTTGAACATTCATGACAAAATCTTGCATAATTGTCTCTTAGATTCAGGTGCATTTCATAATCTGACGACAAAGGATGTGATGGAAGAGATTGGTCTAGAAATCACTAAGACTTATCATGATATTTTCACTTTTGACTCTAAGAGAGTTAAATTCTTTGGGCTTATTAAATATTTCGTAGTGACTTTGACCTCAGCATCAATGAAAACCATGGTGATGGATGTGGTTGTGGCAGACATCCCTCCCAAATTTGGGTGTCTCTTGTCTAGATATTTCATGAAAAGACTTGGTGGAACTTTGCAAATGGACCTATCATATGCCACCATCCCTGTCTTTGGTGGAGAAAACATAAGGTTGTACATAGAATCTCATATTTCATACATAATCAGTGATGATCATAATCCATTCAATCACCCAATTTATTCAGTGGACATAGGTATGGGATCATGCATACTTAAAATCGATGAAACTCTTTCATAATCATTATTACTTAAGAAGCCCATTATGCAGCCAACAAAAATAGGTGAGAATGATTTGTGGACAATGTTTTTTGATGGGGCATGTACAAGAGAATCAACTGGAGCAAGCATAGTCATTATTTCCCCATTGAAGGAAACCACTCATTTGTCTTTTAAGCTTGATTCTAAAGAAACTAACAACATTGCAGAGTATGAGGCACTGCTCCTAGGATTAAATGCAGCCAAAGAGATGAATATTCAGAGACTACAGGTATTTTGAGATGCATAACTAATAATTCTGCAAGTAAACAAATCCTTCTAGGATAGACATGTTAGGCTGAAAGCCTATAGAGATGAAGTTTTGACAGTGATTCATGCTTTTACAGATTTCAAGATTACTCATGTTCCTAGAGCCATGAATGAACTAACTAATTCATTGGTTGTTTCAACCTGCTCTTTCATACCTCCATTACCTCCTAAATTAAACTATGAAGTCCAAGTAAAGTATAGGCCATCACTCCCTGATAATGTAAAGTTTTGGAAGGTTTTTGAAGATGATGTTGAACTCACCAGATTCCTTGCAGTAATGGATGAGTTTGTAGATTTTCACATTGATTTGGAGAATGGACATGATGAAGAAGATGAGAAGCCAAAGCTAAGAAGTAAAATTGGAGCACATGAAATTGTTCAATTGTCCAATAATAGAATTCCTAAAGGATTGGTCCCATTAGAAAGGCTTTTTGATAATAATGATGTGGTTGTCAAATTGGAAAAGAAGGAAGAGAACTCATATGTCTTTCATTTTAATGTATCGAGTGAACAAAATCCTAAATATGTCAACTTAGTTTCTCATCTGTCTGAAGAACAAAAGGATGATTATGGTGAGTTGCTAAGATAATTTGCTGATATCTTTGTTGATATCTTTGCAGAGAAATGTTGATGATCAAGAGCAGCCAGTTTCCTTCTTCAGTAAAGTCTTGAGAGATGCTGAAGTAAAGTATGAACCATAAAAAAAACAAGCATATGCACTCATCAAGTCATTAAAATCCTTCAGGATTTACATTTTTCAAGCCAAGGTAATAACTTATGTACCTTCAATCTCGGTTAAAGATGTGCTTATACAACTTGTCATAGATGGAAAATGGAGTAAGTGGATAGCAAATTTAATTGAATTTGGTGTCGAGATCAAGCCAGCAAAACTTGTGAAAGGTCAAGGCCTTACCAATCTCCTTGCAGAAGAAAATTGTAAGTTGCTTGAGATAAATTTTGTCGGTATAAATGCAGAAGACATTTAGATTTCAGAAGACAGAGGTAGTGATAATTTGCAGGTTTCTCCTCACCTAGATGACCATGAATGGTATAGTCACATCATTTATTTTCTGCAGAATTTATCAGTTCCTTCATATTTGACAAAAACACAAGGGAGAGCTTTAAATCTCAAAGCTATAAATTTCTGCATTAATGACAACTTATTGTTTTGGAAAAATCCATCAAGGATACTCTTGAGGTGCATAAACCAAGAGGAATCAACTAAAATCATGACTGAATTTCATAATAGTGAGTGTGGAGGACATCACTATTGGAAGAATACCGCTCATAAAATCCTAAGAGTTGGTTACTATTGGCCATCCTGATTTTCAGATGTGTGTAAATTTGTGAAAACATGTGACAAGTGCCAAAGGTTTGCAGGCAAGCAACAACTAAAATCTCTTCCCCTCAAAGTTGTTGTGGTCACGGGCCCTTTTCAACAATGGGGTTTGGACTTCATAGGTGAGATTGATCCACCTTATAGCAATCGGCATAAATGGATCCTTGTGGCTATTGATTATTTGAAAAAATGGATCAAGGCCATTCCTACAAGAAATGCCAATCACACTGTCATCATTAATTTTCTGCAAGAAAAAATATTCTCCAGATTTGGCTGCCCTAAGAGAATAGTCACAGACAATGCTGCTGCGTTTAATGATAAACACTTGGTAAAATTATGTGAAGAGATGGGAATTAAGCTATTACATTCTACTTCTTACTATCCATAGAGAAATGGCTTAGCTGAATCATCAAATAAGAGTTTTTTTAGAATCATAAAGAAGTTGCTTGAAAAAAATACCAAGTGCTAGGATTCCAAGTTGAAATTTTCTTTGTGGGTTGACAGAGTTACGAATAAAAAGTCAATTGGCACATCCCCCTTCTAGTTGGTATATGGCACTTAAGCCATATTTCCTATTCAACTTGCACTACCAGTTGCAAAATTTTTACAAGAAGATGACTCTAAGCCAAATGATCTAACTAGGAGGATCCACAATTTGGTAGAGCTGCAACAAGACAAAGAACAAATTATGGAAAAGACAGAGTTACACCAAAGGAAGATGAAAGAAATCTTTGATAGAAAAGTTAAGACAGATATTTTCAAGGCAGGGGATCTAGTTCTGAAATGGGAGGAAGCAAGACAGGAAAAGGGAAAACATGGAAAATTTGATGCACTCTGGATAGGTCCATTTGTCATAGCTTCATCTTAGAAGAAAAATACTTTTTCCCTCCAAGATATTCCAGGTGAAGAAGTATCAGGTGGCCCATTTAATGGGCAGTTTCTGAAACTCTACTTTTCATGAGGCTTTCCTTAAAGCCTGCTTATTTGTACATGTCCTTTTCAGGTTTTTTTTGTTTTGTTTTCGTCAATAACTCCATGCCCAATGGAATACTGAGTAAAATCAGTTTGGATTTCAAATTGTAAATAAGGCTACTGAGTCAAACTAGGTTCTTGGAAACCTCACAGGGAGGTCTCCATCCTAGCTGGAGCCAAATGTTATCTCTCAAAATGAATCAGTCAATTTGTTCCTTTTGTAGGTGATAGCATGGTCATAAATTAGGGTCCTCTATAAAATTTTAAATTTTAGAAGTGTCAAAATATAGGATTTAAGATGTTATCCTAGAAATAAATCGATCATCAAAAGGTCTTTTCAAAAAATCAAGAAAAAAATATTTTCAACAGCTAACATCTGTTTTGAAGTCGAAGTTAGCTAGTGAAAGCCTCAGGATTCAACGACTAAAGTGTACTCTTAGCTGCAAGCGAGTTGGTGAAAGTGTTAACATGGGTTTTCCTCCAAGGACTCCATAAACCTAAAAAAGATACGCTAGACACACATCATACAATCATCATGGAGAGTTAATGGACACAAATGAGTGATGACACATTTTCATCATGTTTTAGTAGGACATCATGAATTTCGTGGGGAAGACAGAGAAGGGTTTGAAGAAGCAACGCACTCTTAATCATCATTGCAACCAGAGGATAAAGTACCAGTTAGCTGATGACATCAAATCAAATCACCATTTCCTATTTCAAACTCACGGTGTTCGAAAAATTCTATTATGGGGTTTCATATTTCATTGATAACATAGGGTCATTTTCACCAGTGCTAGCCTTTTCCTTATCAAGAAGTTTACTGTTTCAACTATGTACAAATTAGCTGGTGATTAAGTTGTATATGGAAAGGAAGTAAGGAGGACGACTCCTAGGAAAGAAATAGACAATTTATCCTTTTTGTAGTCTTATCCAGAGGTGCAGAAGAATTTCTCAGACGCAGGTTGTATGACATATGTGGAAAAGTTGCAGGAAGGCTATCACCAGTCGATAACAAAGATTTTTGCAAAGTCATACAATGGAAAGAAAGCTATAGTGGGATCGTTGGAACTGATAGTTGATGAAGCTGCCATCGCTTCAGCAACTAGCTTACCCAGAACAGGCCAAAATTGGTTTAAAAAAACAGTGACCAAGAATTTGGAAGAAAAGTATCCCTGTTTCTTACCTTGAAGATGAATGGAAAGATTTGTTCAAAGGAATTCAATTATACTTAACCTAAAAGGGAAGGTATGACAAGTTAATGTTATATCATTTTAGACTCTTAGATCACTTCATAGGGAAGGTCCTTCTAAATTTGCCTTTCTTTCTTCGTAGAATATTAACCAAGGTGTGTAATAAGATCAGAGCCGAACCATTCAGCATAAAAAATTCCCTTTGTCATTATGGATTTATTAAAATGATCATCTTGGAAGAACTGAGACAGAGAGAAAGAACTTGGTAGCACTTTCTCTTTTGGGAAAGTTTTGAGACCCAAACTCAACCTATAAATGAAAAGAAGAAAGAAGGCAAGAAGCAATCAACTCCTCAGAGTAGCTCAAGGAGAAGGAGAGATTTCCCAAAGCCACCAAAAGACAAAAGTTCTAGCATAAATCCCAAGAAAGATAAAAAGAAACTATATTTTGAAACAAACTTAGAGCATTCCACAATAAAAAGGACAAATTCTCTAAATCTTCCATACACAGATTCAGACACAGAACTAGAAAAGGAAGATGAAATTCCAGATATCAAAAGTCCAGAGTACTCCATGGAACCTGCACATGATTTTGAAGTTTTTACTTCCAAAGATGAAGGTGAAACCTCAAGAAATAAGAAATCAAAGAAAACATAGAAGATTAAGTAGCTGAAAGAGGTAATAGCACAACATGAGGTTTTAGAAAGGGTGATAAAGGCAAGATATAAATCTTTATCATAAAATTTTGCAAAGACCAATGCAACGTTTGAGAAGCTGGCACGTGAAAATATAAAGGATAAGAAGAAGAAGAATAAAAATATCACAAAGGATTATAATAGCTTATGGTGGTTAGCTAAGCGCCTGAAGAGGAAAATCAAAAAGTTGAAGGAAAAAATTACCACACATCTAGATTTACAGGTGTTGGCACAAGTCGCTGTAAATTTGCAGGGAGATCAATCAAGTAAATAATGATTTCTGATGGAACAACAGTTTTGAATACGAAAGTTTTCCTTTTTGATTAAAACAGAGCTTTCACCAGCACAGAAGGCACAATTATAACCAATTAGCTGTTGAAAAGCAGAGCTTTCATCAACTAATTAGCAAATCCTAAGGCGAAATAGATGGTGAAACCATAGAGTAAGAATTTTTAAGATTTGAGCTCGAACAGAGCAATTTTTGGGTGATTTAACGGATAAGAGGACATTAAAAAGATGAATCACCAAATCATGAAATATTCAGTTTCAAAGATTCGTGGAGATTTTGGAGGTGAATGCTTAATTGGTCAACCAAATATTTGTTCACATTTGTTGAAAGTTTTCCAACTACTGAAGACATGTGTCCTTTCCTCCATGACACATCAGAGACATAGCAATAATGAAGACGAGATGTCGAAGAAATTCTTTGAAGACAGTTCGATTCATAGGAAGTAGTTCTTAGTTATCCTATTGTATTTAGTTTTTGTTTTTTGTTTTCTATATTTAGAAATCCAGATCCATTTTTCAGGGATCTGAGATCTATTGTAAAGATTATAAATACTTATCATTTTGATAAAGTAAAGGTTCGATTTTGGATAGCAGACATACTATATTGTAAACATACCTTTCATATGATAATACAAATCACAATTTTCTCTCTCTATTGATGTCATATTCTCATCTTTCCTTCTGTACTCTTATTCAAGTTGTTTTATCTACAGAATGACTGTCATCTCATTGGTTAGCTCATAACTTGATTAATAGTTTCTTATCATTGTTTATTAAACCCTACATTTGTATTTGGTTTATAAGCGTTGTTTTCTCACCCACTTTAAAAGCTATCATGTGATTATTGATCCTTGAGAGCACTGGTTCATTTGATTCTCATTTTGACTGTCTTAATACCATACTGTAATTGAGTCATCCCATTGTACAAAATACACAAACAAGTTTACTTTAAGTTACCAAGCATGTTTGACCCATAACCACAAAGAGTTTCTTGGAGTGATAACAGAGGGTAAATCCACAATTACTGCATGGAAGCTTCCACCAAGGTGAAAGTCTGTTAAGTAGGTCTCCATTGTTACTGTTCCACCATATCCTAGCCCCTTCTTGACTTGATCACGCGACGTTGGATTTCATCACCAACTAGTACGGTCATCGAGAGAAGGTTTTGTTTGCTTGGTTTTGATTCCTAGATTTTATTAGCGTATGCCGATTCTTTTCGTTAGTTGGTCCTAGATTTTTAGCGTTTACTTTATTCTCAAAAATTGAGCCTGTAGACGATAAATGTTCTTCGTTGATCATGTAGGATGAAAGGGATTCCTTCAGAAGGCTACCAATCCTTACCTCCTAACCCTCCAGAAGACAACTACCATGGAGAGGTAGAAAATCAATCTGACGTTGTGAGTGTTGTTGCTCATCCGTTAGATAGGTTCTTTGGTTATGGTTGAGAATCCCACTCCTCGCACTACATCTGTGTCAGCAACCCCTCTCGAACCACGTTTACTTTGTTTAGACTCCCTTGGGAATGTTATAGACGAAGAGGTCCCACAGTTACCTGAGAGATCATTTACCGAAACATATATGGGATGCACAGAACCAATATTTGGTGATGAGTATAGGACTCCTATTCGTCCTACCACTGCAGTAGATAAAAATCCCACACCTTCTCGTTCTATATGGAGGACTTCATCAGGACTTGATCTCTATGAGCATTTTAAATCCATTCGACAACCCTTTAATCCTGATGACCCTCCTGTTGAAACAGGACCATCCAATCAAACTATGAATCACCCCATTGATCAAGTCATTAACCCTCCTGTTATGTCAGCACAATTCCATCCTAATGTTGGACTCATCACCTCTACTTATTCCCAAGGAACTTTGATCCCTACCCCCCCTTTTACAAACTTTCACTCTATAGCTCCACATGTTCCACACGATCTTGTTGCGACATCTTTGCACCAGAGAATGCAGAACCTTTCCAGCCAAATACAACTGACTGGAGGGAAACCACCATCTAGCAGACCTATCCCTCCTGGAAGACCACCATCCTATGGAGGGCCTACCCCTTCTGGGGAACAACCCCCTTTTCATGTTCTTTTCGGAGGGCAACCTCCCTTTTCCAGTCATACCCCGGTCGTTAATCCACCGCTGGCAGGGGGGAAACCTTCGTTTGCTGGAAACCCTTCACAATCCTGGGGATTTTCTTCAGGAGGAAAATTTACCCAACCCCACGTTGGGGGGCACTCATATCATAACCCACAAGGAGGAGTATCAAATCCTATTCCTTCCGGACCATATTATGGACAACCTTATCCGGGCTACATCCCAAACACCACCTGGAGTCCTCAAGGACAACAACCTTATCCCTCCCAAGGGTCTAATGTTTATCCTCCCCCTAATGTGTATCTACCTCTGGGATCTACTTCTTACCCTCCTCAAGGGAAACATGTTTATCCTCCTTATGGGAAAACAAATCACCCGGCTTATAATGCTCAGAATCCACTGGGTTATGCAAATGTTTCTCAACCATCATTGAATCCTGCTTATCCTGGTCAGCAACAAGCGTATGTAGGAGGACCTACTGGTTACAATTATCCATCTAACCCAGTTTATGGTCCTAATAGTGTTTCTATGCCACACCAGTGCCATCCGCAAATTAACCGACAACTACCTTTCCTTGCGAATTTGGATCTCCCAGACTCGTCTCAGTTAACCAATGATCCTATTTTTCATTCACCGATTTGGCTAGTTATTCCAGCTAAAATTCCTTCTGATATTCTGAAATTTGACGGAAAACCTGGAGAAGATCCAAATAACCATGTTCATCAAACTCCCTCATGGATGATTCTATACGTTTGCGTCTTTTCCAGCGAACACTTACATGCTCTGCAACAAAGTGGTATATTGAATCACCACGTGCTTCTTTTCATGATTTCAACTCTCTTTCCATGTCTTTCCTCACTCACTTTAAACTACCTATTCGCTACGATATGGGTACTGAACTCTTGAACTCTCTTCGTCAAACTGAATCTGTGCATATCTTTGACCATATTCATGAGTGGAGATGACGATGAAGGATGATCAAAGAAATCATTCCTGACCTATTATTGGCGGAGTGGTTTACTAAATCACTTTTACCCATGGTCACTCATGATGTCGCTATTGGTGGTGTAGTCATCGAGGAAGAAACCATTGCTCAGGCTCAGTACTTAGATTTGGTTTATTCACAATCTAGTACTTTGTATGAGTTTCTTCCGAATGCTACTTGAGCTAATGCTGAACTGTCAAAGCCGTCATCCTCATCTCATGCAGACGGTGTTATCAGTTCCTTCAAAACTCAATCTACTTCCCAATCGACTGCACTCTCCTCTACCTCCCCCCAAACTCAAATCTTTGAGGCGAATGAAGTTCAATATACCCCTTCACAACAATCCAGAGGTAAGAATAAATAAAAAAATACTAATAAAAATGAACAACCAAAAAATCAAGCTCAAACACCCGCTATCGAAAAGAAACCACAACGGAAACTGAAATTTCCGTGTATCATTTGTGGTGATGATCACTACACTCAAGACTATCCAGATCACGATGAAGTGGCCAAACTTTTCCAAGGAAATTCACAACCCGCTGTTCTTACTCAACCTTTTCCACAACAACAATCCATGGTTTCTCAGACCCCTTCTCTTGGGGGTAGTTCTAGCCATCCTCATGATGAGGCCTCGACAAGTGCCCATATTTATATGTTTAATGGGATTAATTTGACCTCTCTCTCTAAGACATATGACACACCGGTTAAACCTGACAAAGGAAAAGTCACTAACGATACCGATACTTTACCAGATCCATCACCATCCTTCGTTAGTCCTCCATCAGTTAATCCTCCATCTAGACCACTTCAGATTGAGAAACCTACATTCGACTCTATATTAATCCCTCCTAAGAGAACTATCCGTAAATATACTTTTAATCCTAGTTTACGTGCTGCCCAGAACTACAACATTGTTGAAGATTTTTCTCAAGCACCTTGTGCTATGTCTGCGTTAGAAGTTCTACAACACTGCCCCAATCAACGTAGAAATCTCTTAGATTCTATTGGAGTTGTTGATCCTGATTCTTCCAACCATATCATGTTTAACCTAGTCAATTATACATCTCAACTCTCCCACCAACTTGCTTTCCAAATTGATGTTGTTGTTCACAATCAAAAAATTTATCGAACCATCTTGGATGAGGGAGCCTCTACTTGTGTCATGTCTTTATAAAGTTGGAAAAGTTTAAAATCATCCAGACTTAACAAATCCCCAACAATGTTATGCACATTCGATGGGCGAGGTTTTCATCCCCATGGGATTTTACAGTCCCTGCCCATCCAGTTGGGCGGAAAAACCGTCATTGTTGATGTCAAGGTGGTCGATGCTCCCCTCGATTACAACTTGTTACTTGGAAGAAGTTGGTTTTATGCTATGACTGTCGTTGCCTTGTCGGTGTTTTGATGTGTATAATTTCCTCACCAGGGAAAAATTGTCACTGTCGATCAGTTAGATTTATGTACACCTGACGCTTGCACTCCCGCTAGCAACACTATTCCATTCTTGGGAGATCACAAGATCATGTATGAAAGTGTTGTTGTTGGCTTGTTGAAAGATTCTAGCCTTATGGGTACCTTCCCTACACCACTTCCACCGACTACACATCATATTTCCACCGTCGATATGATTTCGACCACGGCTTATCAATCTTTGGAATCATCTGACCCTTGGATTGTACCTAGTCCTTTGGAATTTGATGCACTAGGTGACACCATGCCACTTAGTGTAGACGAAACCTCATATGTTTCTATTCAACCTGCTTCTCCCTCTTCAGATGACCAACATCTATTGGCACCCGACAGTTATTTGATGCCATTGTGGTTAAATTCCTTATTGTCTACGATCGATTACGTTTCCCCAATTTTTCCCTTTGATGAATCTATTAGGGAAATGATGAGCATTGATGAGCTACCTCGGGATGATAACCATCATCGATCCTCTTTTCTTCTCCCATTTGAAGAAATCCAGGAAGATATACACTCTATCTTCCCTCCCGATGTTGTCGATTTTTCACCATCTCCCATGACTTCCACTTCTGATGATTTGGATCCAGTAGTTGACATGGTAATCTCTTCAGTAGGGATATTGGAGCCTGATATCCTTACCCCTGTCATGGACCTCGACATGTGTTCCTTTCAGAGTGATTTTCTTCCATCCAGTGAAGATCTCTTGGAAGCCATGACCGAGTTTTTTCCCTTGACATTGTTTCCTTCCAGAGCGTTATTCTCTTGGAAGTCATGATCAAGGAGAGGCCACAAGCACAATTTCGCTTCTTTGTAGCAAGCATGAGGTTTATTCCAATTTTATCATTTTACTTGAACCATAGATAATTTCAGTTAGACCATAAACAATTTGCTGCAGTGTTCCCAAGGCCAAAATATGTAGTGTTCCCAAGGCCGATCCCCGTTGCAAATCATGATATATGAAATGAATTGTAAATATGTTCTATAGGCTGGTGAGCCAATTTTTGTATAAGCCGGTAGGCTTATGTGTTTGTTAGGCCAGGGAGCCTAAGTGTTGAAGGTCAGGAGCCTACTGTTGTACTTGTATGTATGCAGAATAATTAATAAAATATAAACACCGCCAGGTGCAGACCAACCACGATGAATGAGTGAAGGGGGACTGAGCATCCACAGAGTGGGAAAGGAACTAGGGGCTGGAAGGTGGAAAAGGGGTTAAGTGTTGAACCTAGGGGGCTAAGCCTAGGGGGATTAAGCCTGGGAATAATATTTTAATATTATTTCCAAAAAAGCCATGTGCATATTATGTTATCCTAAGTTCCTGGCAAAGGGAAAAGCGTGTAAAAGGGAGGCATGCGGATGGAACACATGCAGTTCCAAGGGTGACAAGTGTCCACCCTGACGCATGCAAATAAAACAGACAAGGTAAGCCGTGAGGGGGGCTCTCTCATCCATTCAACCCGACTGTCCTGAGCGTGATCCATGCGAGCTAGTCTGTAAGAGTTCCTGGTGTAATTCTGATACGGGGAAAGAAAGCCTGTGTTTGTTCTGAAGAATCCATGTACACCCTTGTTCACAGCCATAGAGTATGTGTCTGGTTCTAGGAAAACCTGTGTGCGCATTCCCTGAACGGGAAGCCTGTGTTGAATTCGAGTGGAAGAATCTTTGTTATTTTGTAAAGCTGAGCTAGCCTGTGCGTGGAGTCCCTGTTCTGAAATCATGACCGTGAGATCATCCTGTGACTGCTGAATCGGTTTGGGGAATCCTGTGTCTGTTTTCCCCATGGGTTGTTGTGTCCATGCAGTACTGGACTGCGTGAGGCTTGTTGGCCTGTGAGCGACTCCTCCAGGTGAGAGAGTGTGCAGATGAATGAGAGAACTCCTGGAAGGAACCCTGTAGCTGCCATAGAGCCTGGAGACTTCTGGTCCAGTCTGTTCCTGTAACCCAAGGTAAGGGATATTGGCAGCCGAAGGAATGTCCAGGTGACAGAGAAGGTGCATTCTCCTGGGGTGGAACAAGCATGTGGGGAATGAGGTTCTTTGGGCAGTGAGCGTGGGAGATTCCTGGGAGAGCATTCCGTCCTTGTGGTTGTGTGTGACTGTTTTCCCTGTAACCTCAGCCTGGGCCTAGCTTCCTTGCCTTGGGGTGGAGCTTAGTCCCAGCTCGGGGGTGACCCACTATTGAGATGATGAGCAGTGTGGTCTAAGGCTGGGAGGTTCATGGAAGGCCTGCATTTGGTTGGTGGAATTCACCATTGTCACAAGATAAGTATCTAACTATGTTTTATCACATTTTCTCATGTCTCTTCTATGTATGTTATCATGATTTCCGTTGTGTATACGAATTAACATGGGATTCTATGGATTGTTTAATTATAGCAGTAATGATATGTTTTACTCTGAGATTTAAATGTATTTCTTTGCTTAAATGCATGTGGTTATATAATGCCTGTACGAATTATGTAAAAGTGCATGTACAAATTGGTAACCGAGAGCGATGAAAGCCTTGGTAACAAAAAGGTGATGCTACAAATTGGTATCAGAGCACGAGTAAGCCCAGATTTTTGGAAATGGGTGTGCTACAAATTGGTATCAGAATGCGAGTAAGCCCAGAGTTCCGAAATGGGTGCGCTACAAAATACCATACATAAGTACACAAGAAGTATCCTGGGAAACCCTTCTCAACAAGGGAAGAAAACCCAACCAATCCTTTTCTATATTATTCAAGAGAAATACCTCCCACACCATAGACCTATCACAAAAAGAGTGCTCACAAAAACCTAGAAGGCTAGCGCCCAAGAGAGGTGTGCACTTCAGCCCTAGAACTTGTACCTGCTAAAATTTCCAAAATCACATGTGTGTTGGTTTCCTCAATGGGGAAATCACCTTTATTTATATCAAACTGGACACATCAAAAGTGGTGTCTATTGGCACAACAGGGCTGGCCTCAATAAATCAGAATATAATTAATAATTATGATACTAATTATCTTTTACATTAATTATATTTCACTTTATGGTGGGGCCGACCTATACCCTTTACATCACAATCAGGGTTACAGGTAAATATGAATTTTAAAAAATATAGAAAAGGATCTCACACACCTCCTAGTGCTCAACCACTAGGGGCACATCCACTTGTTCTCAACCACAAGGACGTCCAAGTCAATAGAACTCTATCTCATTGTGTCTCACATGAGAATCATCTGGTCACACACTCACTAGTGCTCAACCACTAGGATCACATCCACCTGTTCTCAGTTGCAGGGACATCCCACTCAACATATATCTGTCTCACCAAGTCTCACATGAGAATCATCTAGAGTACCACATCATCTCAACTCTATACACAAAGGAGAACAATAAACCCATCACATGGGATCCTTCACCCCTCATAGGGGTACACATCATTTCATCTCAAAATACACACCCAACTCATTGGCATCTTTCCTAGGGGAAAAAAACGTTCCATATCCTTCTCAGAGAGGAACAACACACCCATCTCATGGGAACACCCAACTCATGGGCTCTCTCACATGCTGACTCACTTAGTCTGTGTCTTGGAGAATGTTTCACGTAGCTGTAATCATCAACAATTTATTTGTATGAAGTCAATACATAACCTCAACATTCCCTCTTTCTTCTTGAAAACAATAACTAGGGAACCCCAAGGAGAAACACTTGGGCGTATATACTCTTTCTTTAACAACTCTTCTAGCTACATTTGCAACTCTTTTAGCTTTTGTGTGCTCATTCTATAGGGAGTCTTAGATACTGGGAAAACTCTATGAATTAATTCAATAGAAAAATCTATAACCCTCTTTGGTGGAAATCCTGCCAACTCCTCAAACACATCTTCAAACTCTTTCAAGACTGGATAACATTCAAGACTTGGATCTTTATCCTTCATTGGATCTATAAGTTTGCGCTTCCCTTTGCATGGTTCTCATAGTTACAGGTTCCTTTCTGTCTCTTCTTCTATTAGACTCAGTCTCAACATTACCCATGTTGAAATGTAGACTTCTAATTTCTTCTTCATGGTTGTAAGACCCTTGAGCATCCTCCATATCTCTAGTTCTCATGTAGGAACTAAATTCTACTTTTCTGTATCTCTAATTCTGCAAGAATGTGCATGCTTAGAGTTAAGCATATTGCAACATATTTATTAATTAGATTACATGTTATTATTCACGTCGATTTATGAGGAAAAAAATGCACCAAATCAAAATTTTGTGCCCTAAATATATTATCCTATGAAACAACTCTCCAACAGATGTACCCCTATTTCATTATGAGTTTTGAGCGAAAAGTTACAACAATTACAAGTTGGAATTTCCACTCTTTTACCGCTTCAAAAATATCTTTTATCATTTTCTGAGAAATTTTAGTTCCCAATTCAAAATTCTAGGTAGATAGATGTGATATCCTCCGCAAGACCTTTCCAACCACTATTTGTTTTCTCAAATCGAATCTCCAATATGAAAGTTATGGTCCAGAGAAGTTTTAACTATTTTTCCCAATTTATCCCTATATGCTGAAGGTACCTACTTTATCTTCCCACACCTTTTCAGGTGCCCATAACCCAAAATTGACTCCATGGATATATTCTATGGTTCATAATATTTCCATTGACTACTCTTGTGCCTCAAACGAACTTTTGAGCAAGGAGTTATGCCCTTTGGAAGTAAAGTGGTCTTGAAATTTTATCTCAACTGTTTCAGTTCTAACTTTCTCATACGAGCTTTGTTTTGTGTCCATAATAGCTCGTTGGATAGATATCTTTGAGTTATTTTATTTAAGTTGCAAGGATAGAGTGAAACTTGGTATACTCTATTCTCGTGGGTTTTGTTTGCCTAAAAATGTTATTTAGGGCCTCAAAATCGCCCACAAGTTAATGACCTTCAAAAACCCAAAAAATTCTTATAAATTTGACTATTTTTAGTGTTTTAGCATTCCTTTGACCTAAGCCGTCGATCTCAAATTGGAATAAATATGAACCATTGATATAAGTTCCATCAAAAATCAACGATCAAATATTTCTTATTGTGAACCAAATATTCCCTTTGAACTCCTCAACACCCGATCATTGAACATCAATCATTTCTCTTTACGAACCAAAATTTCTCGTGAATATCCTCAACATACGATCACCAAACATCGACTATTGGAGATTTTTCTTGGAAAACCCAAAAATGCTTGTGAATATCCCTGACACCCAATCATCGACCATCGACCATATGTTTGTTGACGTGGTGTGACACGTCATCCCTAGGCATAAAATTGGATGATGTGGCATGACACGTGGATGATGAAATCATCATCCTTTTTTCCTTCATCGATGATTGGCCACTTCTCTTGGAGGACTTAAAATACTCCACTAAATTTTTCAATGCCCAATCATCGGTCATTGACGATTGGATATTTCTCTTTTTTAAATGAAAACTATTGCCAGATTTCACCAATCCCTAATCATCAACCATCAGTGATCGATGATCCCCTCTGGACACATGAAACCTTTGCCAATTTCCATTGATCCCTGAATATCGACTGTCATCGAATTGTTTTTGAGAAATATGACACTTAGAATTTTTTGACCAAATTCCCAATGAATTTAGACTGTCGATCTACTTATTGAAAATGATATTGGATGATGATCTATCAAAATTTACCCAACTCTACCAATGCCCGGTCATCGGCCATAAATCGTTGAAGATTTATTTTGGCTGAATCAAACTCTTCTACAAACTTGCTAATTTGACCATCGACCATCGACATATTCTGTTGGTGAACTTCAACACTTTGAAATTTGGGCCCAATTGTTCGACGAATCTGGATCGTTGATCTTCTCATTTTCCCAATTGTCGAAATTGAATCTCGACCATTGATTTAATCAACCTTTCAAACAGATGAAACCTTATGAATTTTAAATTTATTAAAGTGAAGTTGGGTCGTTGATCTCGTGATTGAACACGATCTCGACTGTCGATTCATCAACTCTATCCATCTTCTATAGTGGCCATTAAAACTCATATTTTGACCTTCTAGGTCCAATTTAACTTTGCAACTTTGCAGATTGGCTCCATTGAACCTCTTAAACAATTATGATTCATTTAAACATGAATATTGAACATGAATTCAAGGATTTGACTATGATTTTATCCATATTTTCCACCAAATTCACATAGACCAAATTCTACAAAAACAAATTTAGCCATATTTGCATTGGTTCTCAGCCCATATGGGCCCAGTGTTGAACTAGAAGCTATGATACCACTCTATAACGTAGCCAACCCCCAGTTGGGTCACATCACTACTAAAATGAAGCAATAAAGGATTTTTTGATACTAACTCTAAATGCGAAAATAACCCACAACATGAAATTCATACTCTTGTAACTGTCTATGTTGCTTAAAAATGTAAATGCAATTGCTTAACTATGCATAACAATAACTAAATAACCTAAAACAACATTCAACCACATAAACAGGGATTTAAATGCATCATTCTTCTCCCAACAAGAAATAATAACCAAATATAATTTAGAGTAAATTGCACAGTAGCTATATTATCATTATACATTCATAAGCTCAACAAATAAAAACACTTATCTTATAAAATGTGCAAACTGTTATAGAGGATGGACATTTCTCCCAGCCGTCTCCTTGTTGTTCAAGATCTCAACAACAAGACACCTTCGAGCTGGGGATATGAATCCATAAGAGATGGTGGTCCCTAAGGCTGGCTAATGTTCCCTTCTCAATTTCCAAACACACAACTAATTATAGTCCACCAACTCTCTTCCCCTCAACTTTCACAACCCAAGGGATGGAATACCCCTTCACTGCTCACAGTCCCTTAGGCCTTTCTACTCCCCTTTAGGGCTTCCAACATAGGTTGAAAAATAATTCTACTTGTTGGGACCTCAAGAATTCTATAACTGCAACATGAATTCTCCTAGGAGAAAAACCCATGCTTCATTGGATGAATTTTGAATAGAAATTCACTCACACGCCCGTAGCCTTTTTCTCCATGAAATTCCAGCTCCAAAATTCTACCAAATGTGCCCACAACAACTACCTTCAATATTCAACACTCATAAATCAAATGATGGATAGAAAACTCCATGTAAAAACAACTCTCTATGCAAAAATGTGAATGTGCAAATTTGGTCCTCTACCCATATGAATTTCCTCCCTTTCTCTTTCTTTCTTGACTTGCACTCTTCCCCAAGATGATTTTACTCAGACCCCATGCTCTCAATAAATATGGGATGTGACTCTCACACCCACCCTCTTACATGAATTCAATGATTGGGCTCTAAAACACTCAACAACTAATTGAAGGCTCATGGTAGGAATAATTTAGAAAGAAACAAAAAATGGGTTTTGGTTTAATAGACATGGGTACACTCTCCCCCTTGGTTCCCTTCTCTCTCTTGTAGATACTTAGCCCACAAATATCTTTCCGTGTCCATCTACATCCAATGATATATTTTATTCATTATATTCAATTTACATCATTACATATTACATTTCTTTGGCTCTCAACCACATACTAAATTTACAATATGTTATCCCAAAATCCCAGGGATAACTAAGGAGATGATGTCTTAAGGCCTTTAGGTTGCACACATGGAGTACCAAGAGACGGCTTGACCAACCATGTCCACTTACACAGAAAAATACCCACCTCACCACCACAACTCCAGGTTCGAAATGACGTTATCCACCACATTAGATGGCCTCCGAAAGACATTGGGTATTTCTCCATGAGGTACAAGTCAGGTATTATGGTGAGTGTCATTTCAATATTTGAGGAATTTGAGTTTGTTACATCTATTACTTCTTTTGATTATGTGGAATTTTCTTAGACATTATGCTCTTTTCCTTATTTCACTTTGGTGGTTGAAATTGGGCCCTAGTAAGTGGGTCACCCTTAGGGATATGGATTCTACTGGAAGGTCCTTTGGATGATTTATCATTCCATTCCTGTGAATACTTATCACTTTCCACACTCCATCCCCTCATCTCCTCACCTTTTGGTATTTTCGAGTGTACTAACCCAAGAAGGGGTTGTCCCTCATTTCATGGGAAGAAGGGGATGAAGGCCCAGAGGGGAGATAGCTGGAAAAAGATAAAATCCTACTTATGAAGCTTCCATATTCTCTCCCAAATAGGTCTTGAGACAAATGAAATTCTTCTCCTAAAAAACCAAAGACCTACAAAAGAAAATTAACATTATATAAATGTCCCCACTTGTTGAGGTGTGTACACTCATGCGGTGTCCCTTTCTTTCCTTGCATATGGAACCCTGTGTACCTCTAGATTCAAGTGGCCTTTTGGTACTTCCCCCCAATATAATTGATTCACCAATAAAGAGTACCCAAGGTTTTGGATTTATAATTAATTAATGGCATTGAATGGGTTTGGAAAAAGGATGCATTGAAAATGAAGGTGAAACACACCCTCTTCAAAGGCACCCATAAATGAGACACTACAACCCCTTATATGTCATGAACCCCATGCCCAAACATATTCCCCTCATCCATGACACCTCATCCATATGACTTAGAATGAGGCCTCGTTGGGAAACACCCCTAAACTTGGAAAATTGCATAGGGTCTTTGAGCATTGGTTTATTTTTATGAGATATTTTGGATGTACATTCTTAGATGGCCCTTTTATTGATTTTATTTACTCATCATTATGCTTTGAATTGATATCCTTGGAGGGCGTATCCATTTTTTTTTTCAAGACCCAGCTGGTTGATAGTTTTGGAGGAACAAGCTTAGCTTGGGCTTCCAAGGCGTTTGAAGCCCATAGGTTGGATTCCAAGGGCCCACATGCTGGATCATGATGAATTTCCTTTGGATGCCTAGTGGACAACTTGGGGGACCTTTCCTATCCCTCACATGCCAAACAATTTTCTTGGAGGGGCTAAAACGCCACCCTTGAGGAGTTGACGTCACCATTTGGGCTAGGGTTTTGTGGTGATGAAGTTGCTACTTGTTGACACTTGGAATGATTTGGTGGGAGAAAACTTGAGGAGGCTATAATACATGAGAGGGAGGCTCTATGAGCCCTAATGAATTCAACCTTCTACTCGAACTACTTTCTCAAATGATCAAAACGTCACCCTTGGAGGGGTGACGTCATTTTAGGGTTTATATTGTGCACTTTTTAAATTTTAAGTTTGAATTAAAAATGAATTACTTGTGTAAAAGGGAAAAATATGGGTTTTTGTCCTCTTATTTTGTGTTTGCCCTAACTTAAGTTGGCAAACTATGTTTAAGAAATTTTGTATAAATATAGATCATTTGTATCTTATTTTGATCATAGCTCTCCTATTGTGAGAAGACTAATGATTGGAATTTTCACTATACTTGAGCATTTTGGTATCTCTCTCTCTCTTGCAAATGAATTTTGGTATTATATCTTGGACATTGGATGTTTTTAAGTGGTGTGAAACTCTTGGTGGCTTCTTCACTTTCTCTTGAATGGTAAATTCTTGGTGACCTAGGGTTTGATCTCTCTCTTTCTTGGAGTTGGCAAGGAAAAAATATGCACTTGTTAGTTTTTTCTTGCTTATTATTGGTCTTTGTTGGTTGAAACCATAGGAGGAGTATGTTTCATGCACACCCCATTAAGATTCATCTCATTTTTTAAGTTTATAAGTCATTTTTGGATAAGGGCTTCTAGGAGAAATAGAAGTGTGTATACCCTCCTAGACTCACCTTAGTTTTATTGGCATACCCTAGGGAGTAAGAGTATTTAAACCCCTAGGGATATTTTTGATCTAACTTACACTTTAAAGACTCCATTCACCCAATTATAAAGGAGCTAATTTGATTTTTTGCATTGGAGAAGTAAAATAGTTTGCATTGGTAAACGTGTTTTGGTGAGATATCAATCTAGTTCAAGTTGGGTTCTTTTGTTGATGCCTTGAGGTGGCTAACCCCTCTAGGGAATATTAGTTCTCTTAGTATTATTTATTTTGTCATAAATTTTCATCTACAACCATTAGGGATGTAGAAACCCTAATACAAAATTCTTAATAACTCACTCTTCAACCGTTGAAAGTTGCTAAAAGTTTGCCACATTAATCTACTAACCCTAGCGCACTTTTTGGGTGGATTTTAGGCAAGTTTTGATGGTTGATATATTGGATGTAATAAATTGAATGCTACAACCATAAGGCTCCAATATTATCCCTGCAATACTATTTCATTTCATCCTTGTTTCATGCTAAAGTCTTGCTCTTTCATTCTTGGGTTAAACTAGTATTTACTAGATTGTCTCTTGCTTATTCAACTAGACTTTTAGCATATTTATTTGCATATCTTACTATATTTTTGTTACTGATATATATTATTGTTTACTTCTGCAATTAGGGACAAAAATCTTAACTTTCTTGTGCACCTAACATATTACGTGCATATTTGGCTTTCCTTGTGTCTCAAGCAGGTATAAATTGTTAAATTATGAGCTTGATTTCTTATGAGGATTAATTATTTTATTTTCTTCAACACTTTGATTCCATCTTAATACAATTCAACAATACCAAATCATAATTGAATAGGAATAACTATGTATATAAGTAAGCATGAATATCAACAACACATATACCCTGGGGAAACCCTGTACAGGGAGAAAAACCCCAACAAATGATATTCCTTTATTGAATTAATAATGTAAGATCACTTACAAATATCCACCATGAATTTTCTTCTCTTAAAGAGCTTGCCAAGATGACTCTGAATTGACAAAGACCTAAGATACCTTGCTGAAATACAACTCTGATATGTTGCCTCTATTGTTGATATACAACACTGATATGTTGTTGATATATGCCTCTGATATGCAACCTCTATTGCTGATATACAACACTGATATGTTGCTTTGGTATGTTGACTCTTTATCACTGATATGCTCCTCTATTTCTTCTCCCTTAACTTGCATATCAAAACTATGTTGAAGAGAGGGGTCGACCTCTGTTTATATAGGCTGAAGAGGAGAAGAGGAGAGACTCGAAATAGTAACATGTTTGCATGCTTTAATCATAACTCAGCTTCATACTTTAGTTTGAACTTAGAACTAGACTTGAGACTGGTATACTTTAGTTCAAAATTAGAACTAGACTTGAGACTTCAGTTACAACTCACCATTACACTTTAGTTTTAAAATAGAACTAGACAGAAGACTTTAGTTACAAATCAACATTACACTTTAGTTCTAAAATAGAACTAGACTTAAGACTTCAGTTACAACTCAAAATTACACTTTAGTTATAAAATAGAACTAGACTTAAGACTTTAGCTACAACTCAACTGTCACATACCCACTGCGCGAAATCAAAAATTCGTCGATTTCTCAACGATCAGACCCCCGAAATGTCTGCAAAGGTCTAGTGTAAGCTAGCTCTTCCCTCATCTGTTCACATAGGATCACGGGTCACGACCACAGGTCGAAAAAATACGACGTCTCCTCACACTTCGCAACTCAGTGCTACCATAATGTCGAGTCTTTCGACTTTGCAAACCCCGACACAACGAATCAGCGAAACGTCGAACCCCGACAGGGCTAGCGAATGGAAAATTTTCCCTCCAAAGGGAGATCGATGGCCGTAAGCCTCTCCTATTTCAATGGTATGGATCCTATTGGGGTTTCGGTATTCGGGAGTTTGGAATGCAACGACTCCAAGACTCTTTGTCATTCAAATCCTTGAATTCTGTTATGGGAATTTGTGTAAGAGATCGACGGCTCTTAAGAGTGTGGATCCAACGGTCGATGGGATTTTGGGACTTTTCCCTGAGCTCTGACCGCTCACCACGCATATCCTTTGATGGATGGTCTGGATTCCTTCATGACTTCTCTTTTCTATTACCAAGCACGTCGGGATTTCGGGTATCGGGATTTCGCGATTTGTGAAGGCATAGTTTCTTGCCCTTTGGTTTCCCGAATGACGAAATGCCGAAACGTCGACCGAAAGCCACGTGTCCTTTCGATGGCAACGACCTTCAGCCAAGATCAACGGTCGTGATCTTTTTGGGATGATTGACGGTCACGATCAAAGCCCATCTTTCCTTAATCTCATTCACACCTCACGCCATTTCGGGGTTTTGGTGATCAGGATTTTGCGACTCGCGAGGACAAGGGTTCTTACCCTTCTTGTTTCCTGGGTGCCGAAACGCCGAAGCGCTTACCAGCAGCCATGTGTGCTCTATGGATGGATGGTCCAGGTACTTCCATGGACCATGGGGTCTATGGTCCCGATTCCCTCATATCTTGCAAGGGAAAAAGGGTCATGGCACTAAAGCCTGCATCTCTTCCTCAAATCTAATGGTCATTACAGACCTTGGATCCTCCGAAGGGATCATATTCGTGCATTTCTTGCAAAGGCGGAGAGGGGTCGAGGAACTATCATCCACGTTCCTTCCCCACATCCAACGGTTGTTACGGACCTTGGATCTTCCGAGAGGACCTCATCCGTCAATCGAGACTTAAACATATGTTAACATTTTGGGAGTTCACCAGTCGAAGTTTCGGGACTTATCAATCACGAGAGTCCGACCTCTTATCAACGGGACTCCCGAACTCCCGATTTGCAAAATCCTGATGGGATATTTCTTTCGAGATTCTCCTGAGATCCTGGATTACTACCACGTATCCTCCCTCAGATGGACGGTCATCATTGTTTCACGAATTCGTGACCCCCAGTAATGCAAATCCTTTGTCACTCGAATCCCCGATATCCAAAATACTGATGGACTCTCGATCTTCGCCACGTGTCCTTCACGGAGGGATGGTCCATATCTATATTGGGACTTTCACCATGGAGTGTCCCGACCTCATGTCATCAGGACTCCCGAAATCTCGAACTCCGAATCCTCGATACCAACTCCTCTCTCGGGACTTTCACCCTTGTTTATGAGGGCTTAACCCTCATGCATCTCCTAGAAGATCCAATGGCTATCGGGTTTTCTAGCTAAGATCCGACGAATCAGACCTGTCCTACGCCATGAACTCTCCCTTTTCTCTCTAGACGTGGAAAAACCAACGGTCTAGATATTCCCACAGACCTTGTGGATCTACGGTCCCGATTTCCTCGCTACTCGCGAGGATAGAAGAAAAGAGGTAAGGCATGTAACGCCCTTGTTTCTTCTGCCAATCTAACGGTTGTGAATGACCGTAGATCGTCCGATGGAATATTTTTTGTCAATCGATACTTATCCCTACTCTGCTACTTCAAGATTTCAAGAGGATTAGTCTTCCTCATATAGGGTTGCTAAGACTTGTGCATTTGGGTCCTTTTTCCAGGTTCTTGTTAAACGTTTTCAAGAAGGGTATCTCTATGGAGAGTTCTATTCTGGGGCATTCCTGGAGATGGATAAGGGGAAAAAATTCCCAAGAACAGACTGGAAGTCTAACTTGGTTCAACTTTCACATAATTAAATTTATCTATCAACATAAGCCATGTGTGGTTTTTTTGTTACACGCATACATCTACCATTTCTTATCAAAACACTGCAAAGACAGTCTTATACTGTAATCATTCACAATTTCACAGTTTATGAGCATATATGTCAGCATATGAATTTCAAGGTACAATATGTAAAACACTTATCAACAATAACACCAGAAGTAAGTGCAACTGTTGAGAGGGGTGCTCGTTTCCACCCAACCGTAGGCTCAGCTATTCCGATAGGATTTACAACTTGCCACCCTCAAGCCGAGACCACGATGCTGCGAGACTATGTCTTGGTTTTCCAGTGACCGAGAACGAGGGTTACTCTCCCCCTTCTCTGCTATCACTCACTCTGCATATCTCCAGAGTTCTCTTCCTCCCCTCGCGTCTTCCCCCAATCACTTCTCCTTCATGCCTTATCCTCTTGCGAGGTTGCATGTGGCGTGATTTCTCTCGCACGGGTTAGGCCTGACGGCTCTATAGATGGGCGGTTCACCCCCATCCCTCATTAATTCCCAAGGAGCCATCTACCTACCATCTTGCGAGACATTTAATTCGGGGCTAGCGAGCCTCTCTTGGTTCTCCAGGCCAGTGGAGTCCAAATACGGTATTGTTCTCAGTGGATGTTAACACCACCATTCTAGGTGCCTTCCATAGCCTTTCTCCATCCATCGTGGTCTCTTTTTCAGCATATCCTCTCTCAACAGTCCTGCAATATATATATATATATATATATATATATATATATATATATATATACACATTATATTATTCACATTCATCGACCTTTTCCACAAGGTCCATTCACATCACACATTCACATTTCTGAGTTTGCCACAGTTCTTGGCCAGTCCAGTTATTTTTACAAATTGGGGGAAACAGGGTGTTACATCAACATTACACTTTAGTTCTAAAATAGAACTAGACTTAAGACTTAAGTTACAACTCAACATTACAAGGAAATTCAAAGTTCTCTTCATGGGGGACAATGTTACACGTGCCAAAGCACTAGATCAATACATTTATATCATTTTCAATATTAGGTTTATCATTTGTTTCTAGCTCATAGGAATTTTGTATTCAACTTAACTTTTGCTAGATGCCTTGAATTTTTCTCATGGTTCACAAGGCTTGACTAGGTTCACAGAGGTTGTACATTCTCCCTGACTTTTTCACTAGTTTTTTTATGCTCACAGAGGTTGTACGTTCCCCCTGACTTTTTCACTAGTCTGTTTATGCTCACAGAGGTTGTATGTTCCCCTTGAATTTTGCACTAGACTGTCTATGCTCACAGAGGTTGTACATTCCCCCTGACTTTTTCATTAGATTTACATAACATCTCGTTCATCTAGACTCTTGGTTTGACTCACAGAGGTTGTATGTTCCCCCTGGATTTTGTCAATACCTCACAAGACTGGTTGATTCTCCAAATCTCCCTAGCTAGCCTCAGGGTGGCCCATATGGCCTCTCATTGGAGAATGACTGTCGATGCTACCAAATTTAACACTCCCTCTCAGTGAGGGAGTCATTCTCAGCCACACCAAGCTTGCCTCTTAGCTCCAAAAACTATCTCGAGGTCAAAGGCTTGGTCAGGATATCAACTACCTGCTTGCTCATGGATATGTACTGTAACTTTATAGTTTTTCTCTGGACCAAGTCTCAGATGTAGTGGTACCTCATGTCAATATGTTTTGACCTGTCATGAAATACCAAGTTCTCTGTCAATTTTATGCAGCTTTGATTATCACAGTGAACCACCATTGTCTCAAGCTTGTCACCAAACAACCTAGAAACCAGTTTTCTGAGCCATACTGCTTCCTTTCTAGCATCACTTGCTGCAATGTAATCAACCTCTGTTGTACTCTGTGAAATGGATCCCTTCTTTTGGATTGACCAAGAGATCATAGCGGATCCTAAACTGAAGTAGTATCTGGAAGTACTCTTCCGATCCACTGGGATTCCTGCCCAGTCATCATTTGCATACCCATCCATAAATAAACCACCATTGGATGTATATCTTAGACCATAATTAATGGTCCCTCTAAGATATCTCAAGATGTGCTTTGTTTCCACCCAATGTCTCTGTCTCGTTTCATTCATGAACTGACTCATTGTAATCATTGCATAGCATATATCTAGCCTAGTGTGGATCATGTACATCAATGATCCAATCAACTGCCCATACATGGTGGAATCCACCAAATCTGAACATGTGTCAGAATCATGCAGCTTCCTCAGGATGGTAATCATAGGAGTAGACATGGATTTGCAATCCATCATAACAAACCTCTTTAGTACATCCACTGTGTATTTTCCTTGTTCCATAAATATCTTTCCCTGTCTTTTCCATACTTCCAATCCTAGGAAGTAACTCATCAAGCCTAAGTCTTTCATCTCGAATTATGAGGTTAGCTCCCTCTTACACCAGGCTATTAACCCTTCATCTCCTGTTATAAAGAGATCATAAACATACAGTATTAGTATATTAGGTTGGTTACCTCTTACCTTGAAGTACATATTTTCATCAACAACACTTTTCTGAAATCCCAGGCTTTTAAGAAATCCATCAATCCTGGCATATCAAACTCTGGGATCCTTCTTAAGACCATACACAACCTTCCTTAGCTTGTATACATGAGTGCCTTTGTTATGCAGTACAAAACCATCTAGTTTTTCCACAAAGACCTCCTATTCATTCTTTCCATTCAAGAATTTTGTTTTTACATCCATCTGATGTAGCTTCCAACCAAGAACGGGAGCTAAAGAAATAATAGTTCGAATGGAGGTATACCTGGCTACAAGGGAAAAAGTCTCTTTGTATTTGATTCCTTCTTTTTGAGTGAAGCCTATGACTACAAATATTGCTTTGAAATTTTCCACACTTCCATCAACTGCATGTTTGATCTTATAGATCCATTTGGAAGAAACCACATATTTGTCTTTTGGCCTCGACACAATGTCCCAAACATTGTTCTTTATAATAGACCTGTATTCCTCAAGCATGGCACCCTTCCATACTTGTGATTTATCTTCTTATTCAAATAAATAAGGTTCACAATCACTAATGTTTCTCATCAGAGCAACATAGCCTCCAAACCTATAAGGCCTCTTCCTTTCCCTGAAAGTTCCTTTGGGAGCAACTGTCCTTTCTACTTCCTGCACTATTTATTTAAGCCACCCTAGCTTCCTTTTGGCTGGAGGTTTTTCAAGATTTATTTATAACACTTCAGTGGGTTATAGGGGCTCATTACTTGTCCCTTCACAAGGTTCCTCCCTCTAATCATTTGACTCTTCATTTTCAAAAAAGGGTGAAACTGGCTGAACTACTTCTGATTCCTGCTGAAGCTCTCTGGATTTCTTAAATGCGTCTTCCTCATGGAAATTCACATATTTTCTTACCTCTATTTTCCTATGACTTGGTACATAAATCCTATAAGCCTTGGAGATCTCACTGTACCCCACAAAAACCCCTTTCTTTCCTAAGGGTTCCATCTTTGTCCTCTTTTCTTTAGGGACATGAATATACACAGGACATCCAAATATCCTTAGATGACCTACTTTAGGTTTGATCCCTGAGAATATCTCTTTAGGAGTCTTGTCCTACAAGATAGCATGTGGACACCTGTTCTGAATACACATGACAATGGAGGTAGCTTCTGCCCATAAAGAATTTGGCAGATCCTGGTTAAACATCATTTCTTTTGCTACCTCATAAATTGTCCTATTTTTCCTCTCAACAACTCCATTTTGCTGAGGGTTATATGGCACGTTCAACTGTCTCTTGATTTCTGCCGACTTGCAGAAATCCTCAAACTGGAGAGATTCAAACTCTCCTCCATTGTATGTTATAAGGATTCTAATGTGTTTCCCTATCTGCTTTTCAATAAAGGATTATACTCTTTGAATTTATCAAATGTGTCTCTTTTATCTTTAAAGAAATATATCCAACATTTTCTTGAGTAATCATCAATAAAAATGACATAACACAAAAAACCACCGAGTGAGGGAGATGACATAAGACCACATACATCAGAATGAACTAGATCTAAGATGCCCTGAGCTCTGTTGTCACTGGTAGGAAATGATTTCTTTATATTTTTACCTAGCATGCATCCCTTACAAATTTCATTTTTACTAATAGAAATAGAGGGCATGCCACATACCATGTTCTGTATATCTGAAAGAGCTTTGTAATGAAGATTTCCAAGTCTTCTATGCCACAACTCCCTAGGAGCTAGTCACTTCATGAGCCAATTCTTGAACTGACTGTCCTGACACGATGCACAATCCTCCACAACGAGTTCCAATGGGTTATATTGTACTTAAGTGGCTACCTTTAGCCCATAGTAGTGCCTTCTTGTCCTTGAAGATCACCCAATATCCCTTGTCCTAAAGGATTGTAACTGATAGTAGATTCTTCTTGAGCCCTGAAACATATAATACTTCATCAACATGAAGTCTAGCCCCAAATTCCAATCTTAAGGAGATAGATCCTATGATTCCCTCTATCTTGTAACATTTGTCATCCCCAAGCTCAACCTACTCTGCAAAATATTTTGACTCGAAACCTGAGAGGATCTCCTTGTACCCTGTCATGTGCTTTGATGCACCACTGTCTACTAACCAAGTTTTCGACCCCATGAAAACTGAACTGGATAAGGAAAAAACCAAGTGATATTCTTTTCTATTTTCTTTCTCATTAGAAGGACTTTTCTAATTTCTTTTGGATTCATCATTCTCAACAGTTGAGGCATGATATTTCCCTTTCGTTGGATATTTATTTCTAAGCCAACAGTCTTTAGAAAAATGACCCAACTTATTACAACTAAAGCATTTAATATTAGATGTATCAATACTATTGCCTTTGAATGTACCTTTGGTGTTTGTCTTCCTCTGAGAGCCTTTCTCGAAAGTGCCTTTCTTCTTTCCCTTGAATCTTGATGCTAAAGATGAGTTCTCTTCTTTCGTTGGCTCTCTCCTGGTAGTTGTGCAACTCTCCTCCTTGAGGCAATCATTCCATAACCTCTCAAATGTGGGCCGAATATTTCTCCCACTTACACTGGATAGGAAGGTCTCCCATGAAGAAGGAAGACCGTAAAAAATGGCATGCACTAAATCATCATCATCCACTGTCACCCCTGTGACCAAAAGTTGATCTCTGATTTGGGCTATCCCAAAACAGAAAAGTGCCACTGATTCACCTTTCTCCATATTCAAATAATTAAGCTTGTGCTTAAGTGTCCTCTTCTAATTTTGAGCCTGTTTCTCATACAGATTCACCAAGGTATCCATACAATCCTTGGCAGTCATTAACGAAGTCATTGTAGGAATTTTACTATCTTTTACCGAGTCAAAGATGATTCACTTGGACTTTGCTTGAATCTTCCTGAAGGCCTCTCTTCCGACATTATTCGTGGGTTACTCCACCACTGTGGTCATATACTTATCAAGATCATGCTCCTGCAATATATTTGTTATCTGGAGCTTCCACATATTGAAGTTGGTAGCTACTTCGAGCCTATCCTCAACCCTGACTGAAATGAAAGATTCCATGGACCTCACACTGGAAACTTAATCAAGCTCTCTTGGATCTATGTGTACCTGCTGCTGCACTTCAACACGCTTAACACACCCTAAGGTATGATACCATGTTAAATTATGACCTTGATTTCTTATGCGGATTAATTCTTTTATTGTCTTCAACACTTTGATTCTAGCTTAATACACTTCAACAATACCAAATCATAAACAAATAGCAATACCTATGTAGATAAGTAAGCATGCACATCAACAACACATATACCCTGGGGAAACCCTGTATAGGGAGAAAAACCCCAACAAACGATATTCCTTTATTGAATTAATAATGTAAGATCACTTACAAATATCCAGCATGAATGTTATGCTCTTAAAGAGCTTTCCCAGATGACTCCGACTTGACAAAGACCTAAGAGACCTTGCTAAAACACACCTTTGATATGTGTTGTGGTGGGAAATCCCCCTACGGACTAGCATTTAGGGTTATATTATGCATGTAGATAAGACCGAAAGAATCCTACTTTCTACCTTCGTCCTAGACCTAATCCCCATTTCTTTTAATAAAATACATGGTTAAACGAACATACCTTGTTCCAGATGTTCGATGTCGATCCTTCTTCATGCTTGATCACTTTTTGCCAGCTATCCTCTCAAGTCTGTCCTGCGTACAAAACAAGCAAAAAACTCTACATGCATTTGTTCTACAGATTAATGGGTTAGAGATTCAAACATATATTCGCTAAACTATGAAGAACTCATATAGTGGGACGAGAAAATAATTTCTTTATTATTAACTTTAATGAATCAACTTACAATGTCGAGACTGGCCACTGCTCCACGAACCTGATCCCAGGCTCCTCTTCAAATTTCCTCCAACTTCTTTTCTTTGTATCTCTCTTTGTATAAGGATGGCTAAAGGGTTGGGACAATGGGAATGTGAAATTGGGTAGAGTTTCTTTACTCTTATTCTCCTCCTCCAAATGGGACCCCTAACCCTTCTTTTATAGGCTAGAAGAAGCTCGGTATATGGGCAAACCCTCGGCCATGCATGGACGGAAGGTTTGGTTAAATCACCCAAAGCTGTGTGTTCCGTCGACAACTTTCCTTTTTTCGTGCTTCTGTAGGTCCACGTGGGCTGTAGTGGGCCAGCTAGCGTGGACACTGTAGATCCACATGGGCTGTAGTGGGTCAACTAGCATGGACTTTTAAAAATGGAGTTTTTTAGAAGAGTTGTTCAATAGTGGCTTGGCAAAGAAGGGCTATGAGATGGCCTGATGCCAGGTAAGCATGTATGGTGAAAATTAGGGTTATAACAGATGCCCCCTAATGTGTGAGGTCAGAAGAGCATTTGATGGCCGAAATACATTACTAATATTTACTGATGTGTCAAACAAGTGAGCCCAGGGGCCAGAAATCGAGAGGAGCCTTCTGCAAAAATAACAATTGTCTCACCGAGGCGGGCATACCCATGCTTGGGATAAAATAAACGCATGTCTACCAATCAAATACACTGTATATCCATGTCATACAACTATATAAAGTGTAGCTGTGAACAATACACAGTGGAGCTACATCTCGAAATCAAAAAGATATACATGTAGAGTATCCATCTTCGTAGAAGCTGATAAGGCCTGATGGTTGGAGATGAGGTCTTCAAAGCTTGAGTAACAACTTCAAAATCTTCAAAACTTAGGTAGGATTGTAATATGAGTGTACGAATTCACTACCCAGAGGTCTTTGATGGCTCGTTGGTCATGGAATAGAGAATCTTGATGATCAGACTGAAGGCTTCATTGATTTCGAACAAAGACTTGATTGGACACTTAGGATGGTCGGGTATGAGGGCAAGAGAAAAAGTGCAGAGGGGCTGACTCAGGCTTGGTAAAAACCTCCCTTGGACAACAACACGACAAATTATGAGACCCAGGTAGCATGGCATTAATCATAAGTTTACGAGGCAGGATGCAATGCAAACTCTCCATATGTTTGGAAGAATAACCAAACGGAGGGGAACACAGCTCTTTGTAGCGAGAAAACCTTCCTAAGGTAGTACTAAATCCCATAGTTTGACGAACAAATGGACATATGTGCTTTATCCAAGGGCGACTCATTGTGCTGCCAATAAAGAAAATACTTTTCCCTTCCTCTTTTTGGGGTATATTTGATTTTTTTGTCTTTTTCAATGATTTTGGAAAAAAGAGTAAAGGAATGTTACATTACAATGGAGGAACGAGTGTTACAAACATACAAGTTCAAGGCGTAGGGACAAGACTGATGTTCAGAATAATGATACTTGGGAAAAATCCTTCGGGGGCAAAGGGTGTTAAGATGCAGAGGCAAAGTGCTACAAGGCTTGCATATAAGGTATGCTTAAGATGGTTTAGTTGGGAGCAACATGGAGCCAACATTTATACCAAAGACGCAGGTATGCAAATGCAGTTAACAAAACACACAATGGTAACATCCTTCGATGTAAGTTTAACGAGCCCAGAGAAGGTAAGATCAATAGTTTTTCATATTTAGGGAGTCTGAAAAAACGTAAAAGGAGACTCCATTGGGGTACCTTTTTCGAAGATAGTCTAGTCGGTTTGAAAAAGGGGTAAACTAGCACCGACAAGACGTCTATTCAAAACTATTTTAACGAGTGTGATAAAGACAAGATCACTCGGCCATTTTTTCATTTTTAAGGAGTCTGAAAAAAGCTTAACTATGGACTCCGTCAGGAATGTTCTTCTGGACCAGTTTAACGAGTGTGAAAGAATAAGGTCACTCGACAATATTTTCAATTTTAGGGAGTCTGAAAAGAGCTTAACTATGGACTTCGAGGGGGTTCCTTTTTTGTAAGTTTAGTCTCGCAGGCCCGAAAAAGGGATAAAATTATACCTGAGGGTACTCTTCTAGAGAACTGAAGTTCCATAGAGTATACCTTTATTTGTACAGTTGACCGTCCAGACTGAAAAATGGGTAAACTATCGTCGAATGACATGACTTCAAATTTCAGTTTAGCGAGCGTGAAAGGTCACAAGATCGCTCAACAATATTTTCATGTTTAGAGGGTCTGAAAAGGGATTAAAAGAAGACCCGTAGAGGTTACTTTTCTCAGTTAATCCGGACGAGATTGAAAAGCATAAATGTAGTCTCGCCAGATGTTGCTTTCGGATCTCAAAGTGAGCTTGAAAATCAACAAAGTTAGCTCATGATCGACACTTTGTGGGTCAATGTTGGGTATCTCCTCAGGGGAGAAGTATGTTCGACGAAAACATTGTCTACGACGCCAGGGGTTCTGGAGAGATTTATAGGTACCGTTTCAGCGATACTTGCCATATTATCCTCAGCATAAACAACACAAGTAGCCAAAGGGTTGATAGGACAAGACCTATCTCCAGTCATAGTCAAAGTGAATTCCCCTGCTTCAATTCGGCTTAACTCGGGGAGGAAATAAGATCTGTGATGAAGATCATCCCAGGGTTTGTCCAGACTAGTCATTGCCTCAATGATTGCTTCGTTGGAGGGCAAGACTAAGTCTAATGAATCGGTGTTAGTGAGAGAACCTTGAGCCCAAATAGGCTCTAGAGTTGGATCTAACCCTTGTGCGGGAGTTGGATATGTGTCGGCCGAAGCTTGCTGGACTAAAGAGTACGCTACTTCAACTACAGACAAGGGCATGGACATGCCTGGGTGCCCTGCCCCCTCCATCGTGGCCGATGGGGAAGGAAGTATCCATGGATCATCGAAGTAAGTCGTGCGGTTTGTATCTCTCTTTGCACAAGGATGGCTAAAGGGTTGGGACAATGGGAATGTGAAATTGGGTAGAGTTTCTTTAATCTTATTCTCCTCCTCCAAATGGGACCCCTAACCCTTCTTTTATAGGCTAGAAGAAGCTAGGTATTTGGGCGAACCCTCGGCCATGCATGGTCGGAAGGTTCAGTTAACTCACCCAAAGCTACGTGTTCCATTGGCAAATTTCCTTTTTTTGTGCTTTTGTAGGTCCACACGGGCTGTAGTGGGCCATCTAGCATGGACACTGTAGATCCACGCAGGCTGTAGTGGATCAACTAGTGTGGACTTTTAAAAATGGATTTTTTTAGAAGAGTTGTTCAGTAGTGGCTTGGAAAAGAAGTGCTATGAGATGGCCTGATGCCAGGTAAGCATGTATGGTGCAAATTAGGGTTATAACAATATGTTGCCTCTATTGTTGATATACAACACTGATAATATATATTCTTATGCTATATGCCTCTAATATGCTGCCTCTATTGCTGATATACAACACTGATATGCTGCTTTGGTATGTTGCCTCTTTATCACTGATACGATCCTCTATTGCTTCTCCCTTAACCTGCGTATCAAAACTGTGTTGAAGAGAGGGGTCAACGTCTATTTATATAGGATGAAGAGGAGAAGAGGAGAGACTTGAAATAGTAACCTGTTTGCATGCTTTAATCATAACTCGGCTTCATACTTTAGTTTGAACTTAGAACTAGACTTGAGACTGGTATACTTTAGTTCGAAAATAGAACTAGACTCGAGACTCCAGTTACAACTCAACATTACACTTTAGTTCTAAAATATAACTAGACTTAAGACTTTAGTTACAACTCAACATTACACTTTAGTTCTAAAATATAACTAGACTTAAGACTTCAATTACAAGTCAAAATTACACTTTAGTTCTAAAATAGAACTAGACTTAAGACTTTATTTACAACTCAACATTACACTTTAGTTCTAAAATCTAAAATAGAACTAGACTTAAGACTTAAGTTACAACTCAACATTACAAGGAAATTCAAAATTCTCTTCATGGTGGATAATGTTACAGGTGCCAACACACTAGATCAATACATTTATATCATTTGCAATATTAGGAATATTGTTTGTTTCTAGCTCATAGGAATTTTATATTCAACCTAACGTTTGCTAGATGCCTTGACTTTTTCTCATGTCTCACAAGGCTTGACTAGGCTCACAGAGGTTGTATGTTCCCCCTGAATTTTTCACTAGTCTATCTATGCTCATAGAGGTTGTACGTTCTCGCTGACTTTTTCACTAGACTGTCTATGCTCACAGAGGTTGTACGTTCCCCCTAATTTTTTCATTAGACTTACATAGCATCTCGTTCATCCTGACTTTTGGTTTGACTCACAGAGGTTGTATGTTCTCCCTAGAGTTTTTCAATACCTCAAAATATTGTTTGATTCTCCAAATCTCCCTTGCTAGCCTCAGGGTGGCCCATATGGCCTCTCATTGGAGAATGAATCTCGATGCTGCCAAATTTAACATAAATCACTCTTTGAAGGTACTTATACCTCTTAGAAACCATTGGATACCACCAATATTCTTTCCCAAGCCTTTCCACACTTAGTATCTTGACCTATAGGGGATACACTTCCATTATACCACTTTCCATCTCATTTCCCCCTAGTTTCACTGAGATTCCACCCTTGAGGTGATTAATTCATCTCTAAAGTGATGGGAGTACCTCCCTAAGGTAACAATGGGTAGGTTTTCTCTTAGTTTTTTCAATTTTGTGGTTGGGTTTGGATTTTCCCAACCTGAAACTTGTGAGATAAAATTTTGGTGTCGTTGTCGGGGAGGATTTTGAATCCTCTTCTGAACCATAATGACACTTTGGAAAGATATACCAAATACTTCCATATATTTCCCAATGACTCCATCTAAGGGAAGTTCCCTTTCCACCTTTGATGAGATCTTCTTGAAGCTCATATGGTGACTCCACCTTCCCATAATCCATCTTCCCTTAATACGTTTACCCTAGGGAGGTGAAAACCTTCTAAGGTTTACCAAAGAAGGCCTCCCCTCAAGCCTCCCATTTTCAAAAACCTATTCCATGGTACCCTTCCCCTTGCTCCAATGGATCACCCTTAGGAAAAAGACCTTTACAAAAACCTAAACATGGTCACCATCCCTGGATACCCCAACACATTGCCAAAAGAGTCTCAGAAATGGTTGTCGTATTTTTTGGGAAACAATGTCACTACTGCAAACGATCATCTCTATGCTGTAGGCTGAGACATGGAAAATGTAGAAGTGGAACATGATGATGTATCCATGAGGTTACTAGCCTCATATTTGATTGAGTATGCCCATAGGTGGTTTAGACGACTACCTGAAAATCACGTAGTATCTTATGAAAATTTTAACAAATTATTCATGAACAAATGGACAATGGGATGCTTGTATCTTAGTTCAATCAGATAAAGAAAAAGATGAATGAGACAATGAGTGAGTTTGACACTAGGTTCGATAGATTATACAGTCATATTCCAACATATTTACGTCGTACCACTGCAGTAGTTCATCCCCTATATGTGAATGAATTTGATGGGAAATTTCACTTTATTCTGAAGGAAAATAAGCCCAATTCTTTGGCACAAGACAAATAGTACAATGTAGAGATTAAAGAAAATCTCCTTGACTCAAAGGTTGATCCTTTTCACTATCCTCGTGTTTAGGAAGAAACAAATACTAAGTCTTCTAGTAACAGTGCTCCTAATCCAATTTCCCTCTTGATTAATAAGATATATCAAATGAGTACTCAATTTGTCTAAGAACATAATCAAATCATGGGCTGATTAACTACTGTGGAGAGAAATCAATCTCCCCCCATACCTCAGTTTACTAGACAACAAAGAGATTCCATAGGTTGGAAACCAAGGCCTTAACAAGAGGAAAATTTCCCTAATACTTTGAAACTAGTTGGAATGGTGGACACAGAACACACACCGTGGTGTTCTCCATGATAAGAACCTCACATAGAATATTATTGTCCCCGACGAGATGAATATTCTTCCAACAACATGAAATTCATGGATATTATCTATAATTTCCAAGAGGAATAAGTCACACATGAATAGATCGACGAAGCCAAAAGACCGGGGGAAAGAGAGGGGATACTTCAGGATTTAAATCGGTTGATAGACGATCATAGGAAGGAGCTAAGGAAAATGAAATATTTTACATACACCGGAAGAAATAAATCTCCAACCCCTCTATCACAACCTATCGTTCCTCCTCTACCTACAGAGAAGGTGGTCCCACCACTTCCACCTATAATACATGAGCTTCTTCCAAATCCAACTCCAATAGATGAGATTCTGTTAAACATAGGCGTTGCAACCATGTTTGGAAAGTTCAATATGACGGTCCCTGTGACAAAAATATGCAAAATCCATTCTGTAAGGAAGGAATTCTTGAATTTATTATAGGTGTCGAATGAGAAGGAATATACTCTGATTATTTTGAACACCATGTATCTCAATCAACAAAAGGACAATATTTCTCCTTTCTATCTTTCATTGGGAATGAATGGTCTCCGATTGAACAACTATATGCTAGATTTAGGGGCCTCAACAAATTTCATGTAATTGAAATTAATGGAAAAGCTTGGTTTTTAGATGACTTGAACCTATGGAAACATATGCAACATTGATTCTAAAAGGGTCAAGGTTTATGGAAACTTGAAAGGTTTGATTGATTTTCCACATATCAACCTCCTTATGAATATAGTAGTGATTGATGTCCCATATGCATGGGGGATTTTCTTATCAAGGAGTTGGTTTTCCTCTCTTGGAGGTTTTCACATCCTGGATCTCACCCATGAACACATACCCACAGGAGATGGCACCTTTGAGGTATCATATAGTAGAGAGAAAACTGAAAATCATGTGACAGATCCCAATGTCTCTAATTATACAAGTGAGGATGAGTTTGATGAGGTTTTAGACACCATTGAGTATGATCCACAAGAATTACCTTTCATGCAAGAAGACTGCATAGACATTCTTCTCCCAAGGACATATCAATACAAAGAGAAAATTTCAAAGTTCCAAGGGAAAGAGCCAGGCTTTATCCAAATACTGAAGAAAGAAGATAAAGAACATGAAGAAGCCATAAAAAATGAAGTCAACACAGGGCCTCCTTCCTATCCATACATTGAGAACATACCTTACATCAACTACAATGAAGGAAACCTTGATTTCATGTGGGATAATAAGAAGGCCAAGCCTAAACATTACTAGAATGATGACAACTCGTGTCTTGGCCCTTGCATCATCAAGAAGAAGTCCAAGAAAGAGAAGTATTATTTGACAGCTTTGGATGGGAGAAAGTTTTCATTTCCAGTGGACGGGTCTCTTCTCCATCCTTATGTTTAGATCACTTGACTTCTTTAGGGCCCAAGGCCCCTGATAAGTAGGTAGGTCATCTTGCTTTCCTTGCATTTTCATATTGATTGCCCATGTTAGTTTATATGCATTTCATGTTTCATTTTTCTCTACTTGCATATTGATTTCATGTTTAGTTTAGAATTTTTGAAAAAAAGTTAAAATTTTATTTTCTAGATTAGTTTCATTTTTTTTTTTATGTATATAGACGAAGGGAGATAGAACCACCCTAGATTTTATAGTTTTTTTTTTTCAGTGTATGCACAGGTATTCTAGGAGATGTTGCAGTTATCATGCACTCTACGATGAGAACATGTCCCCAAGTAGGAGCCAAATGTTATCCCCAAGTCCTGGGGATAAATAAGGAGATAATGTCTTGAGGCCCTCAGGTTGCAGACATGGAGTACTGAGAGACGACTTTACCAACAATGTCCACTTGAATAGATAGAGACCCACCTCACCACCACAAATCTAGGTTCATCATGGTGGTATCCACCACATTAGCTAGCCTCTGGAAGACATCAAGTCTTTATCCACGAGGTAAAAGTATGGTATTATGGCGAGTGTCATTTCAATATTTGAGGCATTTGAGTTTGTTACATCTATTACTGCTTTTGATTATGTGACATTTGCTTGGGCATTATGCTATTTTCCCTATTTCACTTTGGTGGTTGAAATTTCCCCCTAGAAAGTGGGTCACCTGTAACATACCCACAACTGGGCATAAAAGAAAAATTCACTTTTCTTAAAGGATAAATTCTCTATCCATGGTTTCTAATTTGGAAAGTCGGGGAACCATCCCAACCTCCTGGTCAAGGATCTCCGATTCTAGAGCCAAACAACTCTCTGAGACCTTGATGGTATCGTTCTGTAATAAAACACAGACCCTTTTGACTTCCTGGTGTAGGTCTAATGGTACTCGCGACCTTCCCTTCACGCTTGCAGAATCTTTGAGTTTGGACGCTAGCCCGTTTTCTCATAAGCCGCTCCTTGAGGTGACCTTGGGTGATAACCTCACATAACCACGTGATTGCAGGCATGACCAAGGGTGGTTTGAAGACAAACTACCTTTCTCCCTGCAATTCACCTTGAGCCTCCACATGTCCTTCCTCCAAAACTGTGGTCTGGATTGCGGCCCGACCTCAATTTTTAAAGTTCATAAACCTTCGGTCCCCACAATGCAATGAGACCGTCAACCTCACGATCTTGATGGTGCCTCTGAACTGACAACTTAGATCTATCCTTTTCAAAGCCGCAGATCAGATCTGACCTATTTCAAATCAACGACTGTGATTTGTTTCAGAATTATGGACTTCTGAGATCTCAAATATCAAACTTCACTTCCCCTCAAAGTATGTGTATTCCTGCTGTGTGTCCACTTGAATCAAACGATTGAGGCTTACTTCGGGCCTTTACACAAAATATATAGATTTATGCCACCTTTCCTCTTTATCTAATGGCTATGAATTACTTCGGGACTTTACCCAGAATCCACAGATCTATGCCACGTCTCTTCTGGATTAGACGATCCAGATTCACCTTAGAGGATCTAAATCTTGAGATTTAATTCAGACAATATGACAACTGATATCTACTTTGGATGATCATATGATTTAGATTTACTTTGGCTCTCCAACTCTCCGAACTTCGAGAGTCTCAAATCTCATCTAAAAACTCTCGAATATATTTCTTCGGAGTCCACAATCCGTCACAACGCATCTACTCTGATCAACGGTCTATATCCACTCTCTAAAAACACAAATTTCTAGAGTGAATCCCTCTGGAGTGTCGAATCTTCTTACACCTATCCTCCCCAAATCAATGACGCTGGTCCTCTTCGATACTTTGACACTTTTCAACCAAGACCATATCAACAGTCCTTTGACCTCCTCCTCGATCAAAGATCGATATATCCTTTGGGACTTCGGTGCTTTCACCCTCTATTTTACTCTGGAGTGCATCGTACCCTAAGTTCTAGATCTGGCGCCATGCGTCCACTTTCAAATCAATGGATTTCGTCCACTTTGGGACTTTGGCCTTCAACAATTTCAAATCTCAGTTTCTCCATGCTCTACTTCTCCCGGAGCGTTTTATCCCGAGTCTGTGATTTGATGACATGTGTCCTCTCGCAAATCGACGACTTCTAGCTACTTCGACTATTCGGATTTCGGCAATTTCCAACTTTACTCCTTTGTTTTCTCCCGGAGTACTTTCACTCGGAGTTCATGATCTTTCACCATGTACCCTCTGGATCGGATGGTCTATATTCTCTTATGTTCTTTGGCTCTTTGGGCTTCGGGAGTTTCAGAATCCTATGCACTTGTTTCTCCAGGAGTTATTTCACCCAAAATTCATGGACTTCCATCATGTGTCCCTTTGTAATGGATAGTTGCGATCTTCTTTAGCCTTCGGGACATCAGGAGTTTTTTACACTCCTCACTTGGAAACCTTCGAAGTAGTTTTCCCCGAAGACTCTGATCTATCGACACGTATCTTCTGCCGGCTGGTGGATATGATCTACTTTAGGTCTTTACCCAAAGTCCATAGACTTACGCTACTGTTGCTCCTCCTCCTGAGATTGTTGATCTCTTCCGAGTTAGAATATTTTCTAAGTGTTCAAAGGCCTCGACCTTTTCTCTTCCTATGGGTCCGTCTCTTGGACTTCATCTGCACGCTTGAAAATACTATTTCTTCTAAACTTGATCCCCTTGAAAAGTTCTCCTTCCCACACATTCCTTACATTTCAGGGATCTTATCAAACTCATATCGAAGGTCAACATCGATCTACGGTTCACAGAAATACGGTTCACAGAAATTACGGGGCTCCAACATGCATGCTCTTTATCAAAGAGTTCGACCTCCACAATTTGGAAAGTGCTCTCTCATATTGGTCTTAAATGGAGTCATTGATATTCTAGCCCGACGAGATCAATGATGTTGGTAAATTGCAGGCCGTGAACTAGAGCGTCAAATACTTTCACCTTCATGCTTTGAAATGATTCCCCACCCTCGATCTCCATTTATAGATCAACGATTCATAGTGATTACAGGGTCCCACCTCTGCAATATGAGAAGTGCTCACTCGACTCTGGTCTAATCCTAGTCGTTGATCTTCCATCCCCAATGAGATCATTGACGTGGGTTTTTTGTAGGCCATGAATTAGCAGGTTCGCTAAATTCACCTTCGCACTCTGTAATGATTCCCAACCATCGATTAAATTGAGTGGTTGGTGTTTGATTTGATAAATCGAGTGAGTATTTGAGTCTATCTGATGACCGTTATGGCCTCTCCTCTCATTAAACGGCTCACATCCATCTCCGCTGTCAAATTCTTAAGTCATGGGTAGTTCTGGTGACTTGAATCGTTTACCTCCTAGATCTGACGGTTGGGACGGTTCTCGGGCATCCTTAGATCTAAGGCTTAGAGTTAACTTCGAGACTTCAGGGATTGTACCTCCCTTATGATGAAATTTCTCAGTTTTCCAAACTCGCGAAGTTTGAATGACTCCAAGGGTTAAATCCCACACTCTTTCCCATATCCAATGGTCACAACAGACCGTGGCTTCTTCTGAAGAGATTTCATCCATTTGTCTTCCAAACAAGGGAACCATTCCTTTCGATACTTCAGCCTCACTACTCTTGATGAGAGTTGTTAGATCTAAAAGGCTTAATAGATTTGTGCTCTTTCTCTTGAACTTAACGTTTGGAAGAATCCTTCCGCGTACCCCTTATGCTCATTCCTCAACTCTAGAACTTAAGTGGTTCTCAGTCTCTGCCTGCCTCATAGAGAGCCTATGCATACGTGAACTATCTCTCCTAAGCTATAACAGACTCCCTCCTCCAAGGGACTTAGAATGAATAGGAGTGTGGCATGCGTACATGAAAATGTGCCCAAGGTCGATGAACTCACAGTTCGTGGATCTAACTTAAGCCACCACAGGGCGCAAGAATTTATGAATACAAAACATGTCCAATCCATACTTTCTTAAATACACAATTTAAACAAGAATAAAGAGATACAGTATAACCATTAAGAAAACATACACATCCCTGGGTCATTCACAGTATATCCCATTTAATTACATAATTATAGCTTAATTTCACACATTATGAGAATACTTATCTATTACAAGTTGCATCCAACCAACTAAGTGTGTGTGTATGCCTTTCCACCCAACCATAGGCTCAGAGGCATTCATTCTTAGCACTCTGTCCACCCCAGTTCTAAGCCATGATATCACTAGGGAATTTACACCATCTCTCATAGAAACTCTCTCTGTCACAACGACCCTGCAAGGTTTATCAGATGCTTCCTCAACATCAAGCTTGCATTCGGGTCCTTCAGACCTTGTTCTCGACACTTCCTTTGGGTTCACAAATATCCCTTATGATCTTGTGCTCTTGTCCCGTGTCTCCTCTCTTCCTGTCTCTGTATGTATCTTACCTTCCCTTCTCTGGAAGGTTTCCGACCTATCCTGTTCCTTCTGTCAGAAGGAATCTTGGGTCTGTAGGTCTCTGTGGTACTTCAAGCTGACATCCTGTAGCTAGACCATGCTTCCATTCATGGGGGTGGTTGATGATTCAAGCACTATTCCTTTCTTTATTAACTGATTTCTTTCCTCTAGAGATATCATGGCTCGTACTTCAAGACTTCACCCCCCAACAATCAGTTATGGGTAGTTTAACAATAATAAATTTACATTGTTCACATGCCTTAGCATGGTAATCCTATTTTATGATTAATTACAAGCTAGGGGAAACAAGGGTGTTACAATTCCCCCCCCCCCATAAAGGAACACCGTCCTAGGTGTTCTTTCTCAAAAAACACTTGTCATGCCTTTCACATTCAGCTGTTTCAGAAATCTTGATCCTTCTTCCTCAACCAGGTCCCTTTTCAAGACTTTAATCTTGGTCACCTGATTTCAATAATTCTTGGACAACAAGAACGCTAATCATATTCTTATGCGAAAACATTGCATACAAATTTCTAAGAAAATTTCATAATCTTAGCACAATAATTATCTGCGTAGTTTGTAGATTTGTATCCACATGGTTGTTTTGTTATCCAGGATCATTGTTTTTCCTTGACATACCCATTGGGTTCATGATCCCCATAAATAGTTTACAATAACTATCAAGGTTTCATCTTCCTTGCAGTCACTCACCCTCCAGGCCTAGGCTCAGGCATCCCCTTCTCTGTTATACAGTCCCTCGGGTGATCCATATTTCCTTGCCAAGGTTTTCTCTCATAGGAAGAACTACCCATTGTGTGCATGATCCCAATAGTTTACAAAAAATAACATGGTATCATCTTCCTTGCGGGCACCACCCTCTAGGCCCAGGCTCAGGCATCCCTTTCTCTACTATACAGTCCCTCAGGCGATCCATATTTCCTTGCCAAGGTTTTCTTACACAAGAAGAATTCTAGAGACTCTATTGAGTCTTACAGTCGAGGTGTCCCTCAAAATTTCTCTACCGAGGCGTCTTTCCATCTTGTGTTAACTCAACAAAACATATTCTAGGTGATCATGGATTACCACGGGGTTCTCATGGCTCAACAATAGCCATTTTTCATGCTTTTACAGCTTGACAGTGTTCTGGCTCAACTAAATTTAGGGACGAAGGTTACTCTCCTTCTCCTGGCACCATAATAGATAAGGATGAAGGTTACTCTCCCTCTCCTGACATTGTAATAGATAGGGGAAAAGGTTAATCTCCTTCTCTCGGTACTGTAATATATAGGGATGAAGGTTACTCTCCTTTTCCCAATACTGTAATAGATAGGGATGAAGGTTACTCTCCTTCTCCCGGTAATTCATTCTTTACACATCCAAACAAATTGTTAGTCTCTATTTCATGCGATCAGATTATAGTCTTTTTCACAGTTCTTCCTCGAACCCGAGATTTCAGTGTCTCATCTCTGCACTCTTCACAGATATTTTCCTATCACCTGTATTATAGGTATACAAAAATTCATGAGACATCATCATATATTTTAAATTAAAAAATTCCTTGTAAATATGTCACCTACAGATTTCCAATTCCACATTTTATTTCCATATTTGTTCCGCACAGGAACTAGATTCATAATTATGGGAATTTCCTTCCCACAATGGTTTGGCTCAGCAGGAAATTGGTCTTCCTTATGGGATTACAACACTACCATATCCAAGACCCCTTTTCTTCCTGCACTTTCAAATTCAATCAAATAAACAAATTTTTAGTTTTTCCATGCACATATATTTTTATTGCACCTTTACAACGTCATCACAAACAATTTCAGAATTGTGCATACTAACAATCAAATTTACTTTCTCAAAAAGGAAATACCATTCCTTGTAGTTTGGCTCAGTAGGCAATTGGTCTTCCTTTTGGGCTTATAATACCACCATATCCAAAACCCATTTCCTCCCTGCAATTCTTTCTTTACACAACCAAACAAACTGTTAGCCTCTCATGCATCCATGTATATATATATATATATTCAAAACCATGCATACTAATAGTTCATCACATCTATATAAACATAAAAATGGAATCCCATTCCTTTCCTATGCCTCATTTCAACTTACCAACCCTTTCAAAATGTAATTCAACATTTCAAAGGATTTTAACAAATGTGCCAATTATTCATGGCCACCTTCATACCCAATGCACTTTTGCATTGTTTTCAAGTTCGTCACATTTTATGACCAGTTCTTGGATACTAGTACCCTCTTTCTGATTTTTACCTCATCAACGGTGATTTATGGGGACTTTTACAGCCCTGTCAACAATCTTTCAACCACAACCTTCTCCTGGTCATCCTCTACTTTAGGTTTCCCATCATTGGCAACTGTCTCCTCAATAGCTCCAATTCCTTTCTATACATAGCATGCATCATCATAGTCACAATTACATTAGTTTTAATATTAAACCAAATGCATGTATCATAACATTCGAATTCATAAAATATCTTCAAAATTTCCTAGCATATCTTTATGCACTTCATCACATTATCCTCAAATGTTTCCACAAGTGCAACACAAATAGATTTCGATTTTATCTTCAACAATACAATCCTTATCAATATGGTGTCAAAACCTTTTTAATTTCATTAGCGTACCAACTTTCTCATCCAAGAGAAATCATAATACTCAGCAAGGAAATAATTGAGGACTCTCCCCTTCTTCCAACTATTTCTACACTGCCTAAGACTTTTCAGCCCAGTCGAGTTATCTCTAAGGCCTCACTACCTTTTCTTAATCATGGCTTAAACCAATCCTATTCAGTTAAACATACTCATTTATTCATTTACTCATACTCATGGGGTTTACTTTCCTTTTACCAACTATACTGGTTTCCACAACTGCTCTTTTAATCCTACAACTCTATTAAAAAGTTTAGGGTTCTTAGGGTGAGGAAAGCATTCCTCCTTTTCTCCCCCTTTACTTATGCAATCTACTTCTTATTGTGATCTTTCTGCTCTTTTCCTGAGAAAACCTGGGTTAGGCTCATTCTAACTCTTAGGATACATCATCATGCTTTAATAAAAAAATATTTTTCCCATAATGAATCATGAACCTATGCATCCTGCATGTTACCATTCGGTTATCAGAATGGTCAAGATTCATTATTAGTCTTCTATTCATTACATGATGTTTTCAAAATGTAATCCAAGATTCTGGTGTGTGTGTGTGTGTGTGTGTGTGTGTGTGTATACTGTTTAGTTCTTAGCAGTCATTAAGGTTGTGACTTTTTTTTCTTGACAGAGTCTTCACACAGTTCCTCCACAGGGAAAACCTTCAGCATGCAACTTCCTTATTTCATATCCATCACTATTTGTGATGGCCTCAACTGTGAGTTAGCTTCAACATTTTACCAAATATCCCATAAGGAGTATAAACATGCATCTTTGTCATGTACCCAATTTATGTATCCATATATATTCTGGTTTTGTTAACTTACATCATACATATGCATCACTTGCATGTTTAATATTATTCATACCTAACTGGTATTATTATCATGCTTCATATTAGGAATCTCCATAATGAATTAAACCCATGTAATCAAGCATAATTAAACACATATAAGTACTCATCATGCTAGCTTATTGCTTGCACGTTTTCCATTTCATTCACACACATGGACATACCAAGCTTCTATATCCTTTTCCCAAGGATCTTCCAATCATCCTTATGATCATGCATATAGATTCGTGTATAAGTAGGCGCATCTCTTGCACCTTTTTACCTCATGCATTCACTTGATAGTTTAATTTCATCACTAGTGTCTTTTAGTTTGAGATTTCAGTCACTTACAAGACTAATCTCACAGTCATATCTTGTATTGATGTTGCCTTTTCTCAAGGCAATAACCAACCAGGTTCACTTTCCTCTTTATGCAACAATGTCTAGCAAGAAAACCTTCTTACCTCAGCGTCCATAGGGTTTTACCCATCTCACTTTTCTCTGGTCATGAGGAGTTATATACTCCGATTTTAATATAGAGTAGTAACTATAACTGCTAGGGATCCTACCTGATCCTATCAGATTCCTTAAAGCCCACAAAGGTATTAACCATTATATAATTTACCATCATCAGTGCCTGAAGTTCCAACTGCCCATTCTTAGAAGCAATGTTACAAACACCAAGTCATCTGTCCTTTGGACTTCAGCTGCTCTTGACAGAACCCTGCCACCTTTAGCTATCCACATTCAAGTCTTATTATAAATTTTAATTAACATATCCCTACTCCGGTAAGAGTAGTTATCACTATGACAAAGGGCTAAAGAAATTCTTCTGCTGAAATTCAACAAGAATTCCAAAAATCACAGGTTCAATCTGCAGTCCTTCTCCTCAAGGAGTAAATGCAGATAACAATACCTCCTTACGTGACTCGTACATGAGCCCAAGAAAGAAAAGTGTTGTAACCATGCTCAGATTCCAATTTGTAACATACCCACGACGGGGCATAAAACAAAAAATCACTTTTATTAAAGGATAGATTCTCCATCCATGGTTTCTAATTTGGAAATTCGGGGAACCAACCTGACCTCCCAATCAAGGATCTCCGATTCTAGAGCCAAAAGACTCTCTGAGACCTTGATGGTCTCGTTCTGTAATAAAACACAGAAACTTTTGACTTCTTGGTGCAGGTCTAATGGTACCCACGACCTTCCCTTCGTTCTTGCAGAATCTCTGAGTTTGGGTGCTAGCCCCTTTTCTGATAAGCCCCTCCTTGAGGTGAACTTTGGTGATAACCTCACGTAACCATGTGATTGTAGGCATGGCCAAGGGTAGTTTGAAGCCAAACTACCTTTCACCCCGCAATTGACCCTCAACCTCCATGTGTCCTTCCTCCAAAACCATGGTCTGGATTGCAGCCCGCCCTCATCTTTTAAAGTTTGTGCACCTTCGGTCCCCACAATGCAACGGGAATTTCGATCTCACGATCTTGACAGTGCCTCTGAACTAACGGCTCAAATATATCCCTTTCAAAGTTGTGGATCAGATATGACCTCTTTCAAATCAATGACTGTGATTGGTTTCATAATTTCGGACTTCTGAGATCTCAAATCTCAAACTTCACTTCCCCTCGAAGTATGCAGATTCCTTCTGCGTGTCCACTTGAATCATATGGTTGAGGCTTACTTCAGGCCTTTACCCAAAATCTACATATTTATGCCACCTGTCCTCTTGATATGATGGATATGAATTACTTTGAGACTTTACCCAGAATCCATAGATCTATGCCGCGTCTCTTCTAGATCAGACGATCCAGATTCACCTTGGACAATATGATGCTGGAGATTTACTTTGGAAGATCTGACGACTGAGATCTACTTTGGATGATAAGACGATTGAGATTTACTTCGGCTCTCTGGCTCTTCGGACTTCGGGAGTCTCAAATCTCAACTGAAAAACTCTCGAACAGATTTCTCCGGAGTCCACAATCCGTCACCACGTATCTACTCCGATCAATGGTCTATATCCTCTATCCACAAACACAAATCTACAAAGTGAATCCCTTTGGAGTGTCGAATATTCTGACACCTGTTCTCCCCAAATCAATGACCCTGGTCCTCTTTGGGACTTCGACACTTTTCAACCAAGACCAGATCAATGGTCCTTCGACCTCCTCATTGATCAATGATCGATATCTCCTTCGGGACTTTGGCGCTTTCAACCTCTATTTTCCTCCAGAGTGCGCCATACCTAGAGTTCTAGATATGGCGCCACACATCCACTTTCAAGTCAATGACTATCGTCCGCTTCAGGACTTCGACCTTCATCGATTTCAAATATTAGTTTCTCCATGCTCTACTTCTCCCAGAGTGTTTTATCTGGAGTTCATAATCTGATGGCATGTGTCCTCTCACAGATTGACGACTCCCAGCTACTTCGACTATTCAGGTTTCGACGATTTCCAACTTTACTCCTTTGTTTTCTCTTGGAGTACTTTCACCTTGAGTTCATGATCTTTCGCCACGTAACCTCTGGATCTGACACTCCATATTCTCTTCGGTTCTTCGACTCTTTGGGCTTCAGGAGTTTCAGACTCCTATGCACTCCTTTCTCCTGTAGTGCTTTTACCTGGACTTCATGGATTTTCACCATGTGTCCCTCTGCAATGGACGGTTGCGATCTTCTTCGGCCTTTGGGATTTTGTCACACTCCTCACTTGGAAACCTCTGAAGTAGTTTTCCCTGAAGATTCTGATCTATCAACACGTATCTCCAGCCGACCGATGGAGAGGATCTACTTCAGGTCTTTACTCGGAGTCCACATACTTATGCCACTGTCTCTCCTCCTCATGAGCTTCTTGATCTCTTTCGACTTAGAATATTTTCTAAGTGTTCAAAGGCCTTGACATTTTCTCCTCCTACGGGTCCATCTCTTGGACTTTGTCTTCATGCCTGAAAGTGCTATTTTGTCTAAAATTAATCCCCTTGAAGATTTTTCCTTCCCACACATTCCTTGCATTTCATGGATCTCATCAAAATCAGATCCAAGGTCAACAATGATCGATGGTTCACAGAAATTGCAGGGCTCCAACATGCGTGCTCTTTATCAAAGAGTTCGACCTCAACAATTTGGAAAGTGCTCGCTCAACTTGGTCTTAACCGAAGTCATTGATCTTCTAGCCCAACGAGATCAATGGAGTTGGTAAATTACGGTCCGCAAACTAGCGCGTCCACTACTTTCAGCTTTGTGCTCCGCAATGATTCCCCACCCTCGATTTCCATTCATAGATCGATGGTTCACAGTGATTGCGGGGTCCCACCTCTGTAATATGAGAAGTGCTCGTTCAAATATGGTCTAATCCTAGTCGTTGATCTTCCATACCCAACGAGATCAATGACGTGGTTTGATTGCGGGCTGTGAACTAGAAGGTCTGCTAAATTCACCTTCACACTCCGCAATGATTCCCAACCATCGATTAAATAGAGCAGTTGGTGTTTGATTCAGTAACTCTAGTGATTCTTTGATTCTATTTGATGACAGGGATGGTCTCCCCTCCCGTTAAACGGCTCGCATCCATCTCCGCTATCATATTCTTAATTCATGGGTAGTTCTGGTGACTTGACTATCGTCTACCTCCTAGATCTGACGGTCGGGATGGTTCCTATGCATCCTCAGATCTAAGGCTCAGAGTTAACTTCGGGACTTCAGGGATTTTACCTCCCTTACGATGAAATTTCTTAGTTCGCTGAACTCACGAAGTCTGAATGACTCCAAGGTTTAAATCCCATGCTCTTTCCCATATCCAACGATCACAACAGACCGTGGCTTCTTCCGAACATATTTCATCCGTTCATCTTCCAAACAAGGGAACCTTCCCTTTTGATACTTCATCCTTTCTACTCTTCCTGATATTTGTTAGCTCTGAAAGGCTTAATAGCTTTGTGCTCTTTCTCTTGAACTTAACTCTTGGAAGAATCCTTCTGCGCACCCCTTACGCTCATTCCTCAACTCTATAACTTAAGTGGTTCTTAGTCTCTACCTACCTCATAGAGAGCATGTGCCTACGTGCACTATCTCTCCTGAGCTTTAACAAACTCCCTCCTCCAAGGGACTCAAAACGAATAGGAGTGTCAACATGCGTACATGAAACTATGCCCAAGGTTGATGAATTCACAGTTCATGGATCTAGCTTAAACCACCACAGGGCGCAAGCATTTAAAAATACAAAACATGTCCAATCCATACTTGATTAAATACACAATTTAAACAAGAATAAAGAGATATAGTATAACCATTAAACAAAAATACATATCCTTGGGTCATTCATAGTATATTGCATTTCATTACATAATTACAACTTAATTTCATAGTGTATGAGAATACTTATCTATTACAAGTTGCATCCAACCAACTGACTGTGGGTGTGCACCTTTCCAACCAACCATAGGCTCAGAGGCATTCATTCTTAGCACTCTGGCCAACTCGTGCCAAGCCATGATATCACTAGGTAATTTACGCCATCTCTTAGATAAACTCTCTTTGTCACAATGACCCTGCGAGGCTTATCAGATGCTTCCTCAGCATCAAGATTGCGTTCGGGTCCTTCAGGCCATGTTCTCGGCACTTCCTTTGGGTTCACACATATCCCTTACAAGCTTGTGTTCTCATCTCATGTCTCCTCTCTTGCTGTCTCTTTATGTATCTTACCTTCCCTCCTCTGGAAGGTTTCTAACCTGTCATGTTCCTTATGTCAGAAGGAAGCTCAGGTCTACAGGTCTCTGTGGTACTTCGAGCTGACATCCTACAGCTAGACCATGCTTCCATTCATGGGGGTGGTGGATGATTCAACCACTGGTCCTTTATTTATTAAATGATTTCTTTCCTCTAGAGATATCATGGCTTGTACTTCAAGGCTTCACCCCCCAACAATCAGTTACGGGTAGTTTAACAATAATACATTTACATTGTCCACATGCCTTAGCATGGTAATCATATTTTATGATTAATTACAAGCTAGGGGAAACAGGGGTGTTACATCACCCTTAGGGATATGAATTCTACTTGGAGGTCATTTGGACGAGTCATTGTGCTATTCCTGACCATACTTGTCACTTTCCACACTCCATCCCCTCATCTCCTCACCTATTGGGATTTTCGGGTGTAATGACCCAAGAAGGGGTTGTCCCTCATTTCATGGGAAGAATGGGCTCAAGAACTAGAGGGGAGATAGATGGAAAAAGATAAAATCCTACTTATGAACCTTCCATATTTTCTTCCAAAGAGGTATTGAGAGAAATGAAACGCTTCTCCTAAAAAATCAAAGACCCACAAAAGCAGATTAACATTATATAAATGTCCCCGCTTGTTGAGGTGTGTACACTCATGCGGTGTACCTTTCTTTCCTTACATATGGAATTTTGTGTACCTCTAGCTTCAAGGAGCCTTATGGTACTCCCCCCCCAAGCTAATATATTCACCAATAGAGAGTATCAAATGTTTTTTATTTCTAATTAATTAATGGCATTGAATGGGTTTGGAAAAAGGATGCATTGAAAACGATGGTGCAAGACACCCTCTTCAAAGGAACCCATAAATGAGACACTAAAACCCCTTGTATGTCATGAAACCCATGCCCAAAAGTATTCCCATCATACATGACACCTCATCCACATGACTTATAAGGATTCCCCCTTGGTAAACACCCCTAAACTTGAGGTACGATTCAACCAATAGGTCATTATGTCAACCCTCCCATACTTAAACTTGGAAAATTGCATAGGGTCATTTAACATTGGTTTATTTTGATGAGGTATTTTGGATGTACATGATTAGATGTCCATTTTCTTGATTTAATTTAATCATCATTATTCTTTGACTTGATGTCCTTGGAGGGCATATCCATTTCTTTTTGCAGGACCTAGCTAGTGGACAGTTTTGGAAAAACAAGCCTAGCTTGGGCTTCCATGGGGCTTGAATCCCATAGGTTGGATGCCAAGGGACCACATGTCAGATCATGATGAATTTACTTTATATGCCTAGAGGAAAACTTGGAGGACCTTGCCTATCCCTCACATGCCAAATGATTTTCTTGGAGGGGCTAAAACATCATCCTTGAGGAGTTGATGTCACCATTGGGGCTAGGGTTTGGTGGTGATGAGGTTGCTACTTGTTGACAATTGGCATGATTTGGTGGGAGAAGAATTGAGGAGGATATATTTCATGAGAGGGAGTCTCTATGAGCCCCAACGACTTCAATTTCTACTCCAACAACTTGCTCAAAGGGTCAAAACATCACCCTTAGAGGGGTGATGCCATTTTAGGGTTTCTATTGTGCACTTTTTAAATTTTAAGTTTGAATTAAAAATGAATTGCATGTTTAAAGGGGAAAAATAAGGATTGTTGTCCCCTTCGTTTGTGTTTACCCTAACTTAAGTGTAAAATCTATGTTTAAGAATTTTTTTATAAATAGAGATAATTTGTATCTCATTTTTATCATAGCTCTCCCATTGTGAGAAGACTAATGGCTGAAATTTTCTCTATACTTGAGAATTTTGGTATCTCTCTCTCTATTGAAAATGAATTTTGGTGTTATATCTTGGTGATTGGATGTGGTTAAGTGGTGAGCACCTTTTGGAGGCTTCTTCACTTTCTCTTGAATAGTAAATGCTTGGTGAACTAGGGTTTGATCTTTCTATTTCTTGTAATTAGTAAGGAAAACAATCTTCACTTGTTAGTTATTTCTTGCTTATTCTTAGTCTTTGTTGGTTGAAACCCTAGGAGGAGTATGTTGCATACATCCCATATTAATTTCATCTCATTTGTTAAGTTTATAAGTCATTTTTGGATAAGGGTTGCTAGGAGAAATATAAGTGTGTATACCCTCCTAGAATTACCTTAGTTTGATTGGAATACCCTAGGGAGTAAGAGGATTTACACCCGTATGGATCCTTTTGATCTAACTTACACTTTAAAGAATCCATTCACCCAATTATAAAGGCACTAATCTGATTTTTTGCATTGGATAAGTAAAATTGTTTGCATTGGTAAACATGTTTTGGTGAGATATCAATCTTGTTCAAGTTGGGTTCTTTTGTGGATGCCTTGAGGTGGCTAACCCCTCTAGGAATTCTTAGTTCTCCTAGTCTTCTTGATGTTGTCATAAATTTTCATCTATAGCCATTAGGGCTGCATAAACCCTAGTACAAACTTCTTAATAACTCACTCTTCAACCATTGAAAGTTGCTAAAAGTTTTCCACATTAATCTACTAACCCTAGCACACTTTTTGGATGGATTGTTGGAACATTTTGATGATTGATATCTTGGCTGTAATAAATTGAATTCTACAGCCATAATGCTGCATTATTATCTCTACAATACCATTTTATTTCAACCTTGTTTCATGCTAAAGTATTGCCCTTTCATTCTTGGGTTAAAGTAGTATTTACTAGCTTCTCTCTTGCTTATTCAACTAGACTTTTAGCATCTTTATTTGTTGCTCTTACTATATTTTTGTTGCTGATAAATATTATTCATTACTTCTGAAATTATGGACAACAATATTAAATTTATTTTCCACCTAACATATTACGTTCATACTTTGTTTTCCTTGTGTCTCGGGAAGGTACAAATCACCCTTTGCAGGTACTCATACCTCTCGACAACCATTGACTACCACCAAGATTATTTCCCAAGAATTTCCGCACTTAATATATTTACCTATAGGGGATACACTTACATTATACCACTTTCCATCTCATTTCCCCCTAGGGTCATCGATATTCCCCCCTTGAGGTGATTACTTCATCTCTAAAGTGACATGAATACCTACCTAAGGTGACAGTGGGTAGGTGTTCTCTTAGTTGTTTCCATTTTGTGGCTGGGTTGGGATTTTACCAACCTACAACCTACGTGATAAAACAATATAAATCACTTGGATCTCAACCATGTACTACATATACAATATACATTGCTAGTTTGGGGATTGAAAACGGGGATTTTACACCATGTCTTGCATTTCCTTGCATTTCATTCCCTTGCCTTCAATTTCCATGCCATGCGTTTCCTTTCTATTCCATGCCATGCCATGCCATGCCTTTCCTTGCCTTGACTTTCCATGCCATTCCTTGCCTTTCCATGCCATGCCATGCCTTTCCTTGCCTTCACTTGTCATGCCAAGCCTTGCCTTTCTATGCCCTTACTTTCCTTTCCATGCCTTTCATTTCCTTTCCTTTCCTTTCCATACCTAGACCTAGACCTATATCTAGACCTTGCCTTTCTATGCCTTGCCTTTCCTGCCATGTCTAGCCTTGCCTTGCCTTACATTTCCCTACATTTCCTTGACTTTCCATGCCATGCCTTACCTTTCCATGCCATTCCATGCCTTTTATTTTATTTCCTTTCCTTACCTTTCCATGCAATGTCATGTCATGTCTTGCCTTGACATGCCATGCCATGACTTTCCTTGACATGCCATACCTTACCTTTCCTTTCCTTTCCATGCCATGCCATGCCATTCCATGCCTTTCCATGCCATTCCATGCCTTTCCTTTCCTTTCCTTTCCTTTCCATCCCATTCCATTCCATGCCTTTCCTTGCCACACCATGGCTTTCCTTGCCTTGCCAAGCCATGCCTAAGCCATTCCATGCCTTGCATTTCCTTACATTGCATTGAATTTATTTTCCATGTTATGCCATGCCATGCTTCATGTTTCCTTGCCATGCCTTGTATTGCCTTTCCATGCCATTCCATGCATTACATTGCCTTGTGTTGCATTGAAAAGATTTTCCTTGCCATGCCATTCCATGCCATGCCTTGTCTTTCCATTCCATGCCTTGCCTTGCCATGTTTTACCATTAAATGCCTTGTATTTACTTGAATTGCATTGTATATCCTTGAATTGACTTGGATTTACATGCCATTCCATGCCATGCCTTGCATTTCCATGCCATGACATGCCTTACCTTGCCTTGCCTTTCCTTTCCATTCCATTCCATGACATTCCTTACCTTGCCTTTCCTTTCCTTTCCATGCCATTCATGCCATGCCTTACCTCCATTCCATTCCTTGCCTTTCCTTTCCATACCATACCTTTCCTTTCCATTCAACTCATTGTGTTTCATTTACTTGAATTCCATTTCCTTTCCTTTCCTTGTTTCGCCATTCCATGCCTTGCATTGCATTTCGTTTCCTTTAATTTACCTACCTTGCCTTTCCATGCCATGCCATGCCATGCCTCATGTTTCCTTGTCATGTCATGCCTTTCCTTTCCATTCCATCCCTTGTCTTTCCTTTCCATTCCTTGACTTGTCATGCCATGCCATGCCATGAATTGAATTGCCTTGCCATGCCTTTCCTTTCCATTCCATGCCTTTCCTTGCCTTTTCATGCATTCCATTTCCATGCCATGACTTGCATTGCCTTGGGTATCATTTCCTTTCCTTGCCATGCCATTCCATGTATTTCCTTATCATTCCATTCATTTCATTGCCTTGCATTGCATTTACTTGCCTTGCCTTTCCTTGTTGTGCAATGCCATTCCATGATTTTCCTTTCCATGCCATGCCATGCCTTGACTTTCCATGCCATGAATTTCCTTGTGATGCCATGCCATGCCATGACTTTCATTTCCTTGCCTTTCCAATCCATGTCATGCCATGTCTTGCATTTCCTTTCCTTTCCAAGCCATACCATGCCTTTCCTTTCCATGCCATGCCTTGCCTTGCGATGTCATGCCATGCCATGCCTTGAATTTCCTTGCGTTGCATTGAATTTCCTTTCCTTGTGTTTAATTACCATGCCTTTCCTTTCCATTCCATTCCTTGCCTTTCCTTACCATGCCATGCCTTTCCTTTCCACACCATTCCATGCCATGTATTTCATTTCCTTGCATTGCATTTCCTTGCATTGCCTTGCCTTGCATTTTCTTGCATTTCATTGCCTTTCCATGCCATTACATGCCATTCCTTTCCTTTCTATTCCATGCCATGCTTTTCCTTTACATTCCATGCCTTGCCTTTACATGCCATGTCTTTCCTTTCCTTTCCATACCATGCCTTGCCTTGCCTTGCCATGCCATGCCATGCCTTTCCTTTCCATGACATGCCTTGCATTTCCTTGCATTTCCTTTCCTTGATGTGCCATGCCATGCCATTCCTTTACTTTCCATGCCATGCCATGTCATTCCTTTCCTTTCCATGACATGCATTTCCTTCCCATGCCATGCCTTGCATTTCCTTATGTTTCCTTGCCTTTCCTTGCCTTTCCTTGCCTTGCCTTTCATTTCCTTTCCAAGCCATGCCATGTGATGTGTTGTATTTCCTTGCATTGTATTGCATTGCATCACATTTCCTTGACATGACATTCCTTTCATTTCAATGCCATTCATTGCCTTGCCATGCCATGCTATGCCTTTCCTTGCAATTCCATGCCTTTTATTTTCTTTTCATGCCATTCCTTTCCTTGCATTGCCTTGCCTTGCATTGACTTACCTTGCCTTTCCTTTCCATACCATGCCATGCATTACATTTCCTTGAATTTCATTGACTTGCCTTTCCTTGCCTTACCTTGCCATGCCATGCCATGTCTTTCATTGCCTTGTGTTTCCTTGTATTTCCTTGTCGTGCCTTGCCTTCCCTTTCCATGCCATGCCTTGCCTTTCCATGCCATGCCATGCCTTGCCATGCCATTCCATGCCTTTACATTCCATGCCTTTCCTTGGCATGCCATGCCATAGCATTCCTTGTATCACCTTATGTTTCATTTCCTTTCCTTGCATTTCCTTGCATTGCCTTTCCTTTCCATTCCATGCCATGCCTTGCCTTGCCATGCCATGCCATGCCTTGTTTTTATTTTCCATGCCTTTACTTTCCTTACCTTGCCTTTCCTTTCCATGCCATTTCATTCCATTCCTTTCCTTGCAATGCCATGCCATGCCTTTCTTTTCCATGCCATGCCATACGTTACGTTTCCTTTCCTTGCCTTGCCTTGCCTTTCATTTCCTTGCCCTACCTTGTCATGCCATGCCATGCCATGCATTGAATTTCCTTGCATTGCATTTCCTTGAACTTAATTTCCATGTATTTCCTTTCCCTTCCTTTCCATTCCATGGCATGCCATATTGCCATTCCTTTCATTTCCATTCCATGCCATGCCATGACACAAATTTCCTTTTCATGCCATGCCTTTCCTTGACATGGCATGTCATTCCATGCCTTGCATTTCCTTTCCTTTCCTTGCCTTTCCTTTCCTTTCCTTACCTTGACTTGCCATGCCATGCCTTGCCTTGCCATTCCATTCCATTCATTTCCTTTCCTTGCCATGCCATGCCTTTCCTTGCCATGCCATGCCTTGCCTTTCCTTGCCATGCCATGCCATGCCTTTCCATTCCATGACATACCTTGCCTTGCCTTGACATGCCATGCCTTTCCTTGGCATGCCATGCCATGTCATGCCATGCCTTGCCTTACATTTCCTTGTATTTCATTTCCTTATGATGCATTTCCTTTCCTCGCCTTTCCATGCCATGCCATTCCATGCCTTTCCTTTCCATGCCATGCCATGCCATGCATTGCCTTGCTATGTAGAGTGTGTGGTCCACTTCCTGAACCTTAGAAGTGCCTGGTAAATATGAAGTGTCTGACAATGGTTTTTGTCTATAAACAACTTTATATTGGGTCATTTTGGTGGCTCCATAATAAGTGGTATTGTACAACCATTTTTCAAGGAGAAGCCATTATGTTCATTAGTGTGGCTTTTTAGAGGCAAATCATCTCAAATAGGTTTCAAGGAACTTGTTGACTACTTCAGTTTGACTATTTGTTTGGGGGTGATATGCATTGCTCAGTTTCAGCTCGAAACCTTGTATTTTAAACAACTCCTTCCAAAATCTTTTAGTGAATGTAGGGTCTCGATTCAAGACAATGGAATTGGGCATGAAATGTAGCTAAAAAATATGATCAAGGAAGACTTGGGAAACTAAGGAGGGGGTAAATGAAAGTGGTAAGGAACATAAATGAACATTTTTGGATTGACGATATAATACTACCATGATCATATATTTGTTTCCCACCCTCAAAAGTCCCATTATAAAATCCATGGTGATGTTATCCCATTTATGTATTAGGATTGATAATACTATCAATTCCCCTAGTATCTTCATTATGTCCCCTTGTTTCTTTGGCAAGTGTCACAAGTTGCCACAAAATCATGGATTTCATTTTTCATTCCCTCCCAAAGGAACGAGTGATTAGTTTTATTCATATGTTTTATGAAATGAAAAGTGACCTGCTAAAGGTGATGCATGAAATTACTCTAATATTATTTGTTTTAAGGAAGAATTATTTACTAGAATAATGTGAGCTTTATAGAACAATGTATTTCATTGCCATGTATACCCTTTAGGAGGTTTGGGATCTTTGTTAAGCATATGGATGAGTTGAATGATAGTTTCATTTTCCAACCATCCTTGACAAGTTTCCTCAAGCCAACCTAGAAGGGGTAAATATAGGGAAAATATGGATCAATCCTCCTCAAATTTTCAATATAATTCATTGGGTACCACATTGTATTTACCCTTCTTATAGATAATATCATAAGCATAACCTACCATCTTGGTGACTCGATTTATTTTTCTCTGGTGAGGATAACCTTTGTTAAAGAAATTACTTCAGACTATGATGGTTGGTATTGATCTAGAAATGTCACCTTATAAGATATGGAAGCTAGGTCTCTACTACATGGATGATGTCCATCGTATCTTTCTCATATGTGGTGTTAAATACCTGATCGAATTTGTAAATATACTCAGACAATAATTAGAATAATAAACACCAAACCATTTACTGAAACACTGAACACAATAAATAAAGAAAACCTTTGAGGTAGGGTAACACCATATATTAATCCTTATAGAAGGATAAAAATCCTCAAGTAATACTTGTTTGTACATAAAAAATATGCTTCACCATGCCAATTACAATCATTACACTTCCTTATATACCATTCTTTATCTCCTAGGAACATTCTAGAGAAGGTATCTTCTAGAAATCCCATTTATTATATCTAACTACCCATTTATTATATGTAACTACATAATGGGCCTTATTTAATACCATGGTGGAACTATTCCACCTTACATTGAATGAACTCCACTAATAATATCTAACCCAGTCCCATTGGGTACCTCCCATATTACCACCCATATTACCTCCCCTTGTATATTACATTCCATCCCCCTTAAGCATGTTTCGTTCCTGAAACATGAGAAGAGACCATACTATATGACCGACTGAGAATTGTGGCCAATTGGTACCAAGTATGACCATCCATCCATCATAATGGAAGATGAACATCATGTCCAACTTCTTCCTTTCCACCTTGTTCTGTATCATGCTATTTTTTCCATGGGATTGGTTCTTGATCCTGATGTCATCTTATAGTGTTGGTAGGCCTCCATGCACCTCTTGATTGGTTTCCTTTCTGGTTCCTTGCTGATGCATACATGTGTTTATGCTCATGCCCTTTCCTGTATGATTGTTTCTTCTCTATATGATGTGGATGGCGATATACCACGACTGTAGGAATCTGTTCTTTTTTCTTCAAATCTACAATGCAATGTGCCTTTGAGTCAGTGACTCCCTTAGCTTCTTTATTGTGTCCTTCTTGTGGTTGTGCTTCATCTCCTGGTGTAGACTCTACCTCTGATTCTGCTCCAGACTTTGGAATAACTTATTTGCGTTCCCCCATAGGCCCTTATTGCTTACTAAGAGACACATCTTGCAATGTAACTTTCTTTTACTTGTACCAAATTTTCAAAAACTTCTTTTCCACATTAATATTAATTGTACCAATTGTGGCCATCCAAGGGTATCCCAAAACCGTATCCACCTCATCCATATCTATAGCAAAAAAATATGAATACAACACATATTTATCCATCCAGAGCTTCAAATATTTAAAAATTTTAACATGTTTACCTTCAACCCGTGTGCTTTGAATATTCTTTGTAGCAACTTGTAATCTATTAACCAACTGAACATTGATAAAATTATGCCTGCAACTGGGGTTAATAGAAACAATGATATTTTCTTTATGAATACAACCTTGAACCTGTAATGTAGACTTTCCACCAAAAAATAAAACCTTTGTGCTTTCTTTATATTGTTTTCCTATCTGAGACCCCCTATCTAAAAATATTTTTTCCAATTGTTCATCTCGAAGGTTTTTTAGCTTGAAAATGTTCAATGATTCCCTCCATGTTAAGGGATCCTCTCTAAAACGAAGGCATAACGCAAAATTTCACTTTTGTTTCCATTCTGACCTATGGAAATTTAGAAATTGTTCAATACTAGGACCATTATCATTCCCAGTAAAATACATATTTCTTGGAAGAAATATGCAACAAAAACTAAGGTTTAAAAATAACTTATTGCAGAAAACTGCAATTTTTTTTGGAAAAACCTTGAAAAACTATCGAATTTAAAATGCTCATAACTTTGCTTCCAAGACTCCGTTTCGACTGATTGTTTTTTTAAAATTGGGTAATTTTCCGAGAGGAAACAAAATATCTAATTAATTTATGAATATTATGAGCATAAAGTCTCATATATGAGCCTTAAGTGCACCATCCCCTTTTTTGTTAAAACAATTTCTACAAAAATAACCAAAATTTGTTCCCTTCTTTTCCCAAGGAAAGAGCTCTGATACAAAATGTTAAATACATGATCATATGTATAAATATACTTAAAAAAAATAAATAATAAACACTAAACCATTCACTGAACCACTGAACAAAATAAATAGAAAAAAACCTTGAGGTAGGGTAACACTATATATTAGTCCTTACAGGAAGATAAAACTCTTCAAGAAATACTTTCTTGTACATCAAAAATATTATTCACTATGCCAATTATATTGCTTACACTTACTTATATAGCATTATTTATCTCATAGGAAAATTCTAGAAAATGTATCTTATAGAAATCTCATTTATTATTTCTGTGCCTACCCATTTATTATTTGTAACTACATACTAGGCCTTATTTAATACCATGGTGGACCTATTTCACCTTACATTGAATGCCCTCTACTAATAATATCTAACCCCATTCCCATTGGGTACCTCCCATATTACCTCCCTAGGTATATTACATTCCATCCCCCTCAATCATGTTTCGTCCTCGAAACATGAGAATAGACCATACTATATGACTGGCTGAGAATTTTGGCCAGATGGTACCAAGTATGACCATCCATCCATCCTAATGGAAGATGAACATGACATCCAACTATTTTTTCTCTATATTATGTGGATGGCAATATACCACGACTATAGGAATCTGCTATTTTTTCTTCAAATTTGTAACACAATGTTCCTTTGAGTCAATGCCCCCCTTAGCTTCTTTATTGTTTCCTTTCTGTGGATGTGCTTCATCTCCTGTTGTAGAATTTGCCTTTGATTCTTCTTCAGACTCTAGAATAACTTATTTTCATTTCCCCATAGGCCCTTCTTGCTTACTAAGAGACACATCTTGCAATGCAAATTTCTTTTTCTTGTAGCAAAGTTTCAAAAACTTATTTTCCACATTAATATTAATTGTGCCAATTGTGGCCATCCAATGGTATCCCAAAACCATATCCACCTCATCCATATCTATAGCATAAAAATATGAATGAAACATATATTTATCTATATTGAGCTTCAAATCTTTACAAAATTGAACATGTTTACCCTCAACCTGTCTTATTTGAATATTATTTGCAACAACTTGCAATGTATTAACCAATTGAACATTGATAAAATTATGCCTGGAACTAGGGTTAATAGAAACAATGATATTTTTTTATGAATATAACCTTGAACTTGTAATATAGATTTTCCACCGAAAATTAAACCCTTGGTGCTATCTTTCTGTTGTTTTCCCACCTAAGACAACCTATCTAAAAATATTTTTTTCAATTCTTCATTTGGAAGGTTTGTCAGCTTGAAAATGTTCAATGATTCCCTCCATGTTAAGACATCCTCTCTTAAACAAAGACATAACACAAATTTACACTTTTCTTTCCATTCTGATTTGTGGTACTTTAGAAATTATTAAATACTAGGACCATTATCATTACTAGTAAAATACATCTTTCTTGGAAGAAATATGCAACACAAACTAAGGATTAAAAATAACTTACTCGAGAAAATCACGGCTTTTTCTGGAAAAACCTTGAAAAACTACTAAATTTAAATGCTCATAAATTTACTTCCAAGACTCCATTTCGGTTGATTTTTTTTTTGAAATTGGGTAATTTTCCAAATGTTAAATACCTAATCAGATATGTAAATATACTCATATAATAACAAGAATAATAAACACCAAACCATTCATCGAAACAATGAACACAAGAAATAGAGAAAACCCTTGAGGTACGGTTACACCATATATTAATCCTTACAGAAGATGAAACTCCTCAATAAATACTTGCTTGTACATAAAAACTATTCTTCACCATGCCAATCACATTGATCACACTTCCTTATGTACCATTCTCTATCTCCTAGGAACATTCTAGAGAATGTATCTTCTAGAAATCCCATTTATTATTTCTAACTACCCATTTATTATATGTAACTACATAATGGGCCTTATTTAATACCATGGTGGACCTAGTCCACCTTACATTGAATGGCCTCCACTATTGTTATGAAGAAAATATCTCTATCGATAGGGGTAAACCACAATAGACGAAACGACACCCATAAATCAACTCTAATACCAAGTATGCTATATAAATGAAATTCTAACAAGAAAAGGCTACGATCCTACCTCATTCAGACATTTGAATAAGACCACCATTGAGCACATGACCCAAATATTTATACCTGCAACTTGTTCTCACAACCAATATATGCAATCATATGGCAATAATATATAATGTCAACATATAAATTAGCATAATCCATTAACATACATGACAAATATTCACATGGAATAACAATTCAAATATTTGCAAGATATCAATTGGAAGAGAAAAGAGTATTTCTATTAAAATAATAAACATAAGTACATAGGTGACAAACTTTTGTAACGACACATATCAGAGCTGAGAAACTAAGTCCCTCTACCTAGGCCTCCACCAATTCAATCCTCCACAAAGACAAGCTTATATATAGGAGTCAATGAGGTTCTCCATCACAAAGAAGGAATAACTTGGGGGATGAACAAAAGAAGTTTAGACTTTCAAGGAAAAAAGGATCCAGACTCAATATGAAGTGAAATTTCTCCAAAGTGTCTTTGCTCTCAAAGTTGAATTGTCGAATTGTCTTCAAGGATTGGATATGGCTCAATTTATATCCTTTAAATGAAACTAAATGGCCAAGTCAGAGCGTTTCCAGTATAAGGAAGGTCAAGGATTATGATTCTCCTGACATGGCATGGAAACCCGACATAATTTTTTAATTTTGAGCACCAAAATTGATGTACACGGGATGTTGTGGAGCAACCTACATATATGCTTGTTGTATAACTGATAGGGCACATATATGTGTAAAAATGTGCATTTTTGGATCTGGAATGAACAAAAAAGGGGACTTCATGTCTGTAGAGGGTAATGGAAGGCCATCCAAGCAAGTTGCATGGAGTGAGGAAATGTTTTTTGTAACAGATGCCCCCTAATGTGTGAGGTTAGAGGACTATCTCTAATGGATGAAATACATTATAATTCCTAGAAGCAGAGTAATGAAGACTCAACTGGAAGTACTTGTTTCTAATAATAATATTACAATCCATAATGAGTTTATACACATGGATTTCAATCTAAATTACATTTCAGATCCATGTGGAAATATATCAAATAATTGTTCATGGCCATGAATAGGAAATACAAAGCGTACATATGCCATAGGATGAACAAGACATAGTGGAATCCAGTATCAAAATAAACTGAAGATATCTGTATACAATGGAGTACAATCTAATCTCCCATGGTCACTGAAGTCATATAGGTACTGGTCTAATGAAAGACAACAACTGATAAGGAATGTTGCTACTGTAAGTTGGAGGCATTCTACACTATCTGCTGAAGGTGAAAGTATACATCTTTTGAATAGAGGATTTGAGGTCAAACACAATGAAACTTCGTTTGATTACTAGTCATTAAGGTATATCGTTAACAAAGGTGAGACAACCCATCGATAATTACAGTAGGTATCAAGCAATTGAGTACATTCTACAAGTGTGAATAAGGGTGTTAAGGTCGAACACTTGAACAATCCATCGATCATGAGACATTGATGTATTCCAAACTGTCAATGGAGGGAGAACCTGCCACTAATGTCTGCAAGAATCTAGGTACTCATAGGTCTCTAGGTCTCATTTCCATAATAGATGAGCTGAAGTTGATGGAAGGAGACCCGCTGAAAGGAGAGAATTAGGGAATCTCTCATCATCCAACATGAGGTACAAAGAAATATATTGATGATTAGGAGGAGATAAGATGAATAAGATGTTCATGAACCAACGTCCATGTGCATCCCTCACATGCACTAGATGAAAGTAGTACACGAAAGAGACCCTCAGAATAACAACCAATAAGGAAAACTGCTGAAAAAGGTGAGGAAACCACCAATAAGGCTAATGGAATCCAAGACACTGCATGAATCCCAATTTTTTAATAGATTTATTGCCGTCAAACACAAGGGAAACCCCCCAGTCAGTGACCAATGAGGAAATTCCATCTGTTGGGTTCAAGGTTACCTACCCATGGTGAAAGTAGGCCCAGGGTGCATGGTAGGACAACAACTTCATGTTACTATGAGATACACTAAGGGTATGGTTGACATGAAAATTCAAGAGTTCTGAGAAATGGATGACACGGGATTATATAATTCCTTTGAACAAGAGCATGAGACATATGGACAACTCGGGAAAAATAGACTTGATGATGATCATCAATAAAAAAATGCAATGCATGAGGCATCAACAAATTCTCCATAGGGACTGGAAGAATAAACAGCTGGAGGAGTAAAATATAAGTAACGACTTCAAATTTCTAAGGTCATGCTAACCCAAACTTTGGATGAAAATGGACTCAAAATTTTGTGCTATGTTCAAAGGCAACACGACTGTTGTCGATATGAGATAACATTATTTTCCCGCCTGCTTTTATTTTTTCATAGACAAAGGAATGATATGATACATGAGAGGAAATGAGTGCCGCGAGTAAGAAACTAGTTCCAAGTAGTGGAACAAACCTATGCTCAATGCATGGAAGTGCACGTGGGGTATGGACACTCAGGAGGATGTTTCCTCTAAGAGTACATGGTGTCAAGTTGCAAAGAATATATGGAAGGAACTTCTTGGCTAGTGATGCAAATTGCAAAGGTACGAGGCTTATAACAAGAAAGAGAGAATCGACAATAGGCTCAATAATGCAAGAAGGATGATGGAATGCAATTACAACTTAACTCCAAAAAATGTCCTTTTTCATAGATTTAGTACCCTAGGCCTAAAAAAGTATAAAATAATACCTAGGATAAGTCTTCTAGCCAATGGTGACTAGAGTATTCCTTTTTTCGTAAGTAGTATACTTGGTTCGGAAAAGGGTTAAACTTATACCAAATAGACATCCTTTCAAAACCATTTAACGAGTGTGAAAGAGACAAGTTCACTCGACAATATTTTCATTTTTTTGGGAGTCGAAAAAGAGCTTAACCAAGATTTGGGGGGAGTCCCATAGGTAATGGTCAGAATGCTTGTGAGTAAGAAAATGGGGTTCGAACGCAAAGTCATATTGGGACTATAAGGAACTCCCAGTCCTCTGGAATAACTTATGCATGGGAAACAAATGACACAAAGGTTCTAACTAGGGAACCCATGTTTGGTAAGTCTCTATCACTTAATAACGACAATTATAGTAGTAGTGAGAAGGTTTTGTGTCGCTAATAAATGGGTTCGTACCTAGGGTGTATGGATCACAGTCATAGGATGATGCAAGAATGCAAAACATAGTAAAAACCTGTCCTATATTCTGGTGAAAGAATATACCTGCTGAAGGCATGAACAAGCGGTACGACACCGGAAACCTTAAAAACATCCTGGACAAAACCACTAAAAACCAATTCTTTCCACTGTGCTATTAGTCCATAAGGTCAAAAATACAAAAGAACTATAGAAAGTGGGTAAAAAATTTCTACTAATATTAAAAATAGAACATTTTACCATACCATTTGAGTTTTTTCACTTACATAGTGCATTTTAGGCCATTTTCCCCACGATATTCAAGTGTCGATTGTGAGAACTACGATCAATGGAATCAACAACCATCTAGACCAAGTAAGTTCCCATCCCCTTCCCTTCAATTTCAATGGTTTAAATTCCAGTTTTAGTCCCCATGTTTTGAGTATTAGAGGGCATTATATGGAAACTAGGGTGTACACAGGTGATCGATCATTGGGTCGCGTATACAACTCCATATACACAGAAAAATCAAAGCGTGCATGTGTATATGAAGCGCTATACATGAATTCTATCAGGTTATCCCATGTAAAAGTCCATGAACAATATTTTGAAAGGGTTTTAACTCAAAAAATGGTCTTTCCTTTGCAAGATAGTTATTGAATTGAGGGAAATGGAGTATGAGGAGATAGATGCAATAGTGGGAAGAGATGCAAGGTCCCAACAAAATTTAAAACGATGTGGCCTTTATAAATTTTGGGCTTTGAAAGGAATGAGGGTTCAGGTGAGGTTACGCTAGTTACTGGTAAACTACTGGGATCTAGAGATAGAGTCCTTCAATCTAGATGGGAAACCATTGAGGATTGAAGTGGATGATATATAATTTATCATAGGATTGTCTCACTGGGGAGAGGTAGTGAATCTCAATGCATGAGGGTTTGGGGGTGGTATGACTATGGAGTAGTACATTTCCACCCACTGTGTTGCAGGCATAGATAAATTAGGGAGCCAACTCCCTATTACAGTGATCGAGAACCCGAGTCTAAATATCATCGTGCTTGTACTTACATGGATTTTGGGGTCGACCTCATTGCATTAGGAATCAAGGACACTCATTCTCTACACGGTGGAGTGTTTAAGACCCATATTTTATGACTGATGTACCTCACTGCTAGCTAACTTGAAAATCCAGTTGACAGATTGCGAACAAGGTCGAATGCAAAATTTCATATTTGTATCCAGACTTTGTAGTTTTTTCTTTGAGAGGGTTCCAGGTTTGATACCTAGAGTATATATTACTCCACATGAACTGTGCGATTCAATCATGTCACTGTGGATCAACGTGATGAGGCGGTTAGGAGGTGGTAGGGTCCCAACCCCCTACAATCATGAGTTCTTTTTCTGGTGGTGCTGGCATGCCATAGACATTGAAAATTATCCTTACAGAGGGATCGACTATAGAGGGGATCCTGACATGCCTTTGCCACTAGGTTTTGCCTATGGTGATATTTGTAAGAAATGATTTTATATATTTCATTATTTTTTGTGTTTTTCAATTTTGATAAGGGAAAAATAAAAAATACAAATATTTTTGCATGGTATCCAGTATTAACAATTTCTTTGTTATGCAGACGTAGGTATGTGATGACCAGAGGGATTCCAATGAAATTGACGAAGGGGATGAGGAGATGAGCTAGTAGGAGGGTACATGGAAAGAGTGCTACAAAATGTGTAGGGGAACCTGTCTCGACTGACACATAGGATCCCTATGGTTCAAGTGGAGGATATACTAGAGGTGATGAAACAACAAGTGGTGGGTGTACTCCATGTGTGCGTGGGACTCTTCCGACATCTTGAAAACACTGTAGTGTGCTATCATGATACGCATCTGACACCATAGGCGTAGATTCCATTATCATGCTATGTACTAGCCATATATGTATTTTGAGAGTGTGATCCCCATTTTGTACTATGACACCATATTTTTTGGACTCGAAAGGATGAAATATAAAAATTTGGTCTTCAACTTTACTTACATATGTTACAATGTATAAATGTATGAGTGTGTTTCTTTACTTAGTTATGTGACAAATGCCACTGTAAAATATAATTAACATGTGCATTGAATACATGATTAGAAATTCAAGGGATGTGATTATAAGTAAGAAAATCAAAGTATCGTTCCAAAATCCATACTTGTAGGAATCATCAGAGTAGAGTAGGATCTCTCACACAATAACTATCGTTCAACTGACATACGACTCATTGGGAGTCCAGGAGAACTTATAAAGATCGAAAACCATGTGAAATTGCATCATGTAATAGCTCTATAATGACGCTATACTTAGCCACATTATTCATTGATGGCTCCAAATGAACACCACCCGAAGATACCAGTTGGCCTTTGGGTGAGTAAATGACCCAAGCGACGGAATCCATGTTCCGTGTATGATGACTGGCATTGTACATGAATCCTAAGTAAACCGAAGACTCCGTTGACACATTCCAACCAAGGGAAAACTCGATAAGAAAGCCTATGACAAAAAGGAAAAGATAAAGAAGTATATACACTAAGATACACTAGTATACAAAGGTCACACCCAATTTTGAGGGCTCAAGCGTAATACCTTTTAAGATAGAACCTATTTTTGGGCTCAACCAACATATTCCCTTCATAATATTCTATTTCGTAGGCTCCTTTATCTAAGACTCGACACATGATATAAGGACCGTGCCACATGGGGTTGAACTTACTTTCCCCCAATGATTATTTGGATTGGTCATAAAGGAGAACCAAGTCACCTTTAGCGTACTATCGGGGACATACAAACTTATTGTACTGAGCCTTAAAACATCATTTATTCGCCTAGATAGAGGCATCTCAAAGATCCTCATCGAGGTGCTCCAAGTGCACGGGGTGTTCTTCAATATCGGATGTGTCAGGTAGGAGCTCAATTTCAAACTTAAGGGAAGCTATTTCACATTCAATCGGAAGAATCGACTCCACCCCTGTAACTAAAAATGAAAGAAAATTGTGGAAGTCTTTACCATGGTTTGGTACAACCAAAGTGCAGGATAAAACATCAAATTCCAATCAGATTTACTCTAGCTAACATTTTTTTGCAAAATGGTCTTGAGAGATGTATTCACCACCTCTAATTCTCCATTTTCCTGGGGATAGTAAGGGGAAGAATGACAGTTCTTAAACCCTATTTTTGATGCTAACTATTTCATAATTTCATTCTGAAAGTGATTGCCATGATCATTGGAAATCTCTCTTGGTATTCCAAACCGGGCTATAATCTAGTTGAATATGAAGAATGATGCATTCTTACCATCGGATTTAACGGTAGGCATGGGCCTATGCCCATTTAGTAAAATAATCCACAACCATGATAATAAGATGGTGCCCCCCATATGATGCTAGATTACAGTTCATAAAATCTACCCCTCACTTGGTGAAGGGACCGATGATGACGACTGGGTGAAGAGGGGTTGGGTGCGAGTGCATTTTCCGAGTGAACACCTGGAAAGGGTGACACTTCTTGACCGCTTCAACACAATATTTAAAAATTGATTGCTAAAAATAGCCACCTCGCAATATCCTTTGGGTTGTCGCAAGCCCGGATAAATGACCACCACATGCCCCACTGTGACAGTCATTGAGAACAAAATCAACTTCTTTGTGAGTCAAGAAATGAATTAAAATATTATCTACCCCTCGACGATACAAAGTGTCTCTGATAATAAGGTATTTTTTATCTTGATGATGTATATGTCATCGATCGTCTCACGACAGATGTTGGGGTAGCTTCAAGGTTTGAAGATACATCAAAATGTCTCCATACCAGGGGTCTGAATATGAGATAAGGAAAATATATTCATCCACAAACGAATTGTCATGAAAAATGTCCTCATCTAGTCGAGGGAATTCCAAAATAAATTCGACAAAAACTAGCGATTTCTTAGATTTCACAGAAGCAAAATAGAGATCAAATTATTCCAAAATAACAATCCTCTTATTTTATTTGCCCCCTATGATATGCTTGGTGAGGACGTATTGAAATGGATTGATATATGAAACCATGATAGTTTTTAAAGTAATATATAATGTCGTAATATATGAATCACATGTACGACGACCAAGGCCAACTTCTCTACATGAGAGTATTTAATTTTAGAACCAACTAGGTTTCAACTGAGACAGTAGAAAATGTTCTCATGGAGCTCATTGTCCTCCTGAAATAGAACCATACCAATCATCCCTTTGGATGCGACGATATAAAGAAAATAGTCTCTACTATAGTCTGGAGGCTTCAGCAAGGGCGCCGATACCAAATATTTCTTAGAAGGATTCCTGGGCTCACTCATCCCATATAAATAGAGTGTCCTTCTTCAAAAGATGCATGAAACCCTTAGTTAAATTGGCATAGTTCACTATAAAATGATGTAGGAAGTTAGCATTCCCTTGTAAACCTTGAAGTTGTCGAATGTTGCATGGGGGAGGAAATTGAAGTATTGCCTCAACATTCATAGGAGCTACCATGATCCCATGCTTAGACACTATGAATCCTAAAAGAATACCAGACCTAACATAAAAGATTCACTTGTGAGGGTTCAAACGAATGCGATAATAAAAAAATCTCTCAAATACTAATCAAAGGTGAGTGGAATGATCTACTCTCTTGCGAGAGTGAGAAGAGAGATCATCTAAGTAATCTTTGACAATATGCTTAATATCATGAAATGAAAATTTCATGGCACGTTGAAAGGTTGCTTCGACGTTTTTAAAACCAAAAGGCATTTTACGATATGAAAAAGTACCCCAAGGAAAAATAAATTTTGTCATATGTTGGTCCTCTGGTTTGATTTGGATTTGAATATACCTTGAAAATCCATCCATAAAAGAAAAGACTTTGCTTCTCGCACACTCTTCAAGAATCTGGTCAATGAAAGGAGTAGGGAAGTTATCTTTAGGAAAGGCCTTGTTCACGTCTCTAAAATCCATACGCATGCGGATGGTTCCTTCCTTTTTATTTACAGGAACATGATAGGACACCCATTTAGTCAAGGGAACTGCGTAGATGAAACTGACATTAAGTAGCTTCTCTACTTCTACCTTAATAGCGGGGGCCTTCCTAGAATTAACAACTCTAAGACGTTGCTAAACAAGTTTAGCATATAGATAGGTTTTAATATCATGCTCAACAATGTTAGGGTCGATCCTTGGAATCTCTTCATATGACCAAGTGAATACATCTCATAATTCTTTGAAGAGATCGGTGTAGATATGAATTTCTTCAGGCGAACAATCAACATCGATATATACATTCTCAATTTTACTAGGGATATGAGAGATTTTGATCGTGACAGTAGGATAAATATTCACCATGTTTCCTTCAACATAAATACCATGCATATCTAATCGAGCCAAATCATGACTGTCCATCTCACTCAAGGTAGATCTAAATTCATCATGTTTGATCTTAACAAGATCTGGGAGAAAATAGGATCGATGATGCATATCGTCCCAAGGCCTATCAGGACTAGACATGGCCTCTAAGATGGATTCATCTAAAGGTAAAGTATCTTCAAGGAAATCATGTGAACAATATGATTGAGAGGCCCATGCGGGATCTAAAACAAGATCCACCTCGTCCATCCATGAGGAGGAAGGATCCAGGTCAACAGTAGTGTCAAGAATATCCCGATACACAAATTTTGTTGATGACAATGGAATTTCCATCCCAATGTGTGACTGACCTTCCTATGACATAGTTGGGGAAGGTAGGGTCCAAGAGTCATTGAAATACAAAGTACAGAAAGGAACAAACCTCATCGATGATGAAGAATCACTGGAAATGGCATGAATATGGTGAATTGGTTCCATGAAATCAAAGCTACCCATCAAATAAGAATACATTCTAACACCAACATCCTCAGTTTCCTATTGAGAGTTATCAATCACAGGGACTGAAGGTCAAACCGATGCACTAGGAATAGCATGAACAAAGGACAACTGATCAATCGTCACTATATTCCCTTCATGAGGAAAACATAAAGTGTGGAAAATAGATGACACAATGACTGCCATGACATAATTCCAATTACACCCTAGTAGTAATATGTATTCGAGAGGTGCATCAACCACCTCAACATCAACTTCCACAGTCTTCCCACATAATTGGACCAGAAAAGCGGGGAGGATTCTGTGGGTTCGAAATGAATGCCCATCAAATGAGATAAACATAGTCATAGATTGAGACAAGGTTGGAGAGCCAATGTATTTCAAAGAGGTTAGGGACATCACGCATGTCATAGAACCTTCATAAATTACAATACATTTGATGGTAATTTTCGTGTACTCCACTTGGATTTGAAAGGCCATGTGGTAAGGTAAGAGAGGCTTAACATATGTGACATAAAACTTGATAACCTTTGAGCCACATAGATCTAGAACTCCTAACACAGATAACAAGGCATTCCTCTGTGAAGGACATACCTGGAGCACCTCCAAAGCCGACATTGCACAAGGGGTTTGGCCTAGATATTCAAAAATCTAAAAGTTTTGGGTGGCTCTGACATTAGGATTGTGGGCAGAGCACTTTAGTACTCCTTTCAAAATACGAGGGAGAGGTTTCAACTTTTTGATCTGCAAGAGTGTTTTCGAAGGAGGAGGAGACTTTGGACCTATAACAGTCTGTGAAGAACCATAATCAAGAGATTGAGTGGCTACATCAATATGAGACTTGACCATATTGATGCATAGATGACCACCTTCATGTGCCAAGGGGTTTTTCCTCCCGCTCGACACATTTATGATGTATGAGGTCCCCAAGGCCATATGTTGATTATGTGGAAATGAGTTTGTCAACATAGCGGGTGGCTGCGATAAGAGCCTCGCAGGTTCCTTGATTTTGGGGCATATATGGGTAAGGTGATCATCTTTACAAAGTTTACAAGGAAAATTCACCTTTCAATTTTCTTTCTTGCCCTCACCAACATTATTATTCGATTTATCATTGTTAGTGTCATACTTGGATTTATTATTATTTTTCCCACCCTTATGATTATTACCTCGTCCTTTATTTTTAGTCCCTCCTTTTTGTTGGTTACCATTTGGGTTAGACAACGACTATACATAATTAACATCCGCTGACTGGGTGGTGGTGGAGGATGAAGCCAAAGCTTGTCATGCTATAGATTGGCTTAGAGACAAATATTTCAACTGGTTCATCACCAATTTTGTAGTCTTAGCATTTGCAGAGCCTATGAAGCCCGATATTTTTTCTAGGATTGTAGTTTGACCGTGGTGCGTCGGGGAGAATTTCATAAAGCATCTCAGATTGAGCATATATGAGGTCCAATTATTGGGTTTTGAAAATGGATTCTTCTTCATATGTTACTCTGGATGTAGAGACATCCTTTGAAATATAAGGCAATAAGGAATTAAGGAACCATTCCAACAAAAACTATGGATCAATGTAGGATTTAAGCAACCTCTTCCGTTTACGCCACTCCTAGATATGGTCCAAGATATGTGTGGATTTATCTTGGTGAAAGGTCGATAAAATTTCTATGACGAAATTGTAACGAACCGACAATTGGAAGTGGATGAGAAAAACCAATACCATCTAATTGAAAGTTCCATATGTTCCCCCCGGTAGCTCAATGCACCATTTCACGACAACCCCCTTGAGGGTGCGTCGAAATAGCCTCAAACAAATAGAATCGTCATTTAGGGAGTTATATGAGCACCATAGATGAAAACTAGAAACATGCTCTCCCATATCCTCACCATTCTTTCCCTCTAATTTTGGAATGTTCAAAAGAAGCTTGGTGGGGACGAGGGGCCATGATGTATCGTGACACACATGGTCATTCATTAATTTTGACAAATCTGGCAGATTAAGTGTGTCATGAAAAGGGAGTCAAGGTTACGACGTTTGAGCCCATGATCCTGGGAAATATTGGGGCTGAGGAATTGTAAACCATCCAAGGTTCTAGTATACGCCATGGCCCCATCCAGTAGGATAATTTCCTCCTCCAAATTGATTCATGAAAGGTTGTAAGGGAACCATACCTGCGGAAGAAGCATGATAAGGATTGTATACATTTCCCCCAGATGAAGGAAATCCGTGTTGGGGGTTTCCCATACTTTGAAACTGATTTCCTCCGGATGGAATGCTAGAGGAAAGAACGAGGATTCGACATAATAAATGTGTTCATTGGAATCAACATGGAGGAAGAGGGGATGAAGGATGAAATATAGGAAGTGAACGGTCTTCCCATTTGATCACTCCATCCTGGAGCACTAAATAAAGGATTAGGCATGGAGAAAGGAGGATTCACTTGGGGAATATGACCTCCACCAAATGAGAAAGGAACATAAGGAGGTGTCGTGCCCCCAAACCCAAAACTAGGATTCATATTAGTCATTGAAAAGGAGGATGCGATTTGCGACATCATGTATGGCATACCAAAAGAAAAGGGATTAGAGGATGAAGGTATTGACTGAGAATCATGACTCAGAATACCAAAAAGAGATCTAAAAGGGTTCATTACGATGGGTCGATTAAAACTCATAGGTTGGGTAACACTAGATGAGGGAATATCTGACACCCACACTATTGAGGATGAAGGAGTCAAGGGGATCCCACTAATCACACAGGAGAAGGGAGTCAAAGGAGATATATGTACCATTTTTATTAACTCTATGACTTTTAGAAGGTGACTTCGATAAAGGATCAAGACGTGGTGGTAACTTCAACAAATGAAGATACCGGCGAGGAGGTTGGTCTTGCTCCACGATGATTGGAAAATTGAGATATACAAAAAATTCCTAAGGCCAACTAATAATCATAGAGCACACCAAAATAAATAAAAAAGGGCCAATGCACACAAACATGATATAGTGGCTAAAAGGGGGCCTCTTGCACTAGAGTAGGTATGTCTCGTCCAAGAAGGGATTGAGAATCCCTTCAAAATATTAGAGATATCAGAATCAGTTATAAGGCCCCTTGTGGGATTAACAATGCAGTCAGTCAGATCCCCCCAGAGAGGTAATCCTCCATAAATGTTGTGTGTTGTCCGACCCTTATTTGACTTAGGGTACCTGCAAAATGACCCCTACAAGTAACCTCTATGGATACCTATTCCAAGCAACTAGAGTCACCACGATATAACCAATTCAAAGGGGAGCAGTTGCAAGTCTGGTCCATCGTATGGGTAGGGTAAAAAAGACCGAAATATCGAAAGAAATTCCTCTCACAAAGGTAAAGGTACTAGAAAGACCCCCAGATACAAATAGAACTCCAAAAATATCTCTGACGCTAGGAAGGTATTAGAGGGATATCTCTGCAACCAACTTCGAATGACCTTGTGCTTAACTCCAATGTGAACATAGCCTTCTGACGTCACCAATTACACAATGGGTTTCACCACTCCCTAGTCAGACACATATGTTTAGTTTAATATCCTTGGATAATTTTACTCACAAAATCCTATTCCAAGGCCCTATGTCCTATATTTGTTTGTGTACCTTGAAAAATAAAATTATTTCTAATCAATTTTAATTAATCAATGTTAATTTTAATGGCTTCTTCTTACTCAAGAGGTGCGGTCGTGAAACTGATGGTATTACAACTCAACATATAAAAAGAAGAAAATATAAAAACACTGCTAAGTACTAGTCTTGAATTTCAAAGAGATGGTATGCTTCTAAATGCAGTTTTTACAATGCAATCTCTACAATTTCAATGAAGTGCAATATTTCCAAATGCATCAAAATCAATGCAAAGTGATCAAAATTTAAAATGCCACAAGTACAATGCAAATAAGAAAATATTTTTTTATTTTTGATATAAAGAAGAGAAAATGCAAGGATTGAATAACAACCTCACAGGAAAACCCTACTGCAAGCAAAAAGAGACAAGCCAAGAAGGATACAGAGAAGAAAACACTTAGACCAATGTGCATGGACAACCAATGAAAAAATGACAAAAATAAATCCACCCATAAATTCAACAATAAGAAGGATTCCTATCACTCTGTAGGCACTTAACAGTTAGAATAAGGACCCAAGAAGACTCAACAACAAATAAAACTCACCCAAAAAACACCAAAATCAACCAGCAAGACTTAGAGATGATGTACATGACTGTTTGATAAATAAGCACATATATATGCTCCCTAAAGGAAGATAGCTCACGTATGTACACACCTGTCAAGGGAAAAACCATGTATATCAAGTAAAACACTTCCAGGGCAAGGATTAAGCCAAGAAACTCAGATGCAAGATAAAAAATAGATTGTCAAGCAACATGCGACAAAGAAACTTAGGAAAACAAAGAGTAAATCAAGGATAAAAACACTCAAGACCCCAAAAAGGAGATATATCCCTAATATGGTCGTCAATTCTGTTACAAGGAAAATCTCTCAATGGCTAGGGGTAAACCACAACAGATGGAATGACATGCAGAAATCAAATCTAATCCCAAGTATTCTATATAAATGAAATGATAACAAGAAAAGTCTAAGAGCCTACTTCATCTGGACGTTTGAAGAAGACCAACATTAAGCACATGACCCAAAGATTTATACCTGCAACTTTTCCTCAACAACCAAGATATGCAAGCATATGGTGATAATATATAATGTCAGGATATAAATAGCATAATCCATTAACATACATGACAAATACGCCTATGGAATAGTAATTCAAATCTTTGCAAGATATCAATTGGACGAGAAAAGAGTATTTCTATTAAAATAATTAGTAGAAGTACATAGGTGACAAACTTCTATAACGACACATATCGGAACTGAGAAACTAAGTCCCTCCAGTTGGGCCTCCACCACTTCAATCCTCCATAAAGGAAAAATCATATATAGGAGTCAATGAGTTTCTCCATCACAAATAAGGAAGATCTTTGGGGTTGAACAAAAGAAGTTCATACTTTCAAGGACAAAAGGATGAAGACTCAATATGAACTGAAATTTCTCTAGAGTGTCTTTGCTCTCAAAGTTGAATTGTCGAATTGTCTTCAAGGCTTGGGTATGGCTCAATTTATAGCCTTCAAATGGAACTGAAGGGACAATTCAGAGCATTTCCAGTATATGGAAGGTCAAGGATCATGTATCTCATGACATGGCATGGAAATCCGACATAATTTTTTAATTTGGAGCACCAAATCCGATGTACGCAGGCTATAGTGGAGAAACCTGCATATACGCTTGTTGTATAACTGATAGGGCATGTATATGTGTAAAAATGTGCATTTTTGGCTCTGGAATTAACAAAAAAATGGGACTTCAAATCTGCAGAGGGTAATGGAAGGCCATCCAAGCAAGTTGCATGGAGCGAGGAAAAATTTTCTGTAACAACTAATAATATCTAACCCCATTCCCATTGGGTACCTCCCATATTACCACCCATATTACCTCCCTAGGTGTATTACATGTGGATTTACCCAAAATGTGGTCACATAACTACTTATTGGTGAATGCTAAAGGGTAGCCTTCTTGCATCAATACCACTCCAAGATCTCTTCTCGAGGCATCACATTCTAAGAGAAAAGTATTATTAAAATATAACATTGCTAATATTGGAATTTGGAGTCATGCACATGGAATCCTTTAAAAATGAGAAGGCATGTTCAATGACCTCACTCCAAACAAAGGAATTCTTTTTTAGTAGGAAGGTTAAGAGAGCATCAATTTTTCCATAATTTTTCACAAACTTCCTGTATTATCCTGTAAGTTTGAGAATACATGAAATCTCTCTAGGGTCTTAGGATGGGGCCAGTATTGCATTGCTACAATTTTTTTGGGATCATCTCATACTCTCTCTTGACTTATAATGTGACCCAAGTATTCAACCTTTGAAGGCCCAAAAACACATTTGGATCATTTCATGAATAGTTGGTAGTCTTGCAAAAGAATAGCAACACAAAATTGTGTAGGAATGGTAGAAATATATTGTTCATGGAGCTCTGGAATGTTCATGGAGCATTGCAAAGTCTAGAAGGAATCAATAAAAAATCATAACAAGCTCCATGTGTATGAATGTAGTCTTAGGGATGTCTATCTCTTTCAGCCTGATTTGGTGATAGATGGAATGAAAACCAATTTTAGTGAAAAATGTGGGTCCATGAAGTTCATATAAGAGGTCATCAATAACTATGATAGGAAAATTTTCATTGATGGTTAAATTATTGAGACCCCAAAAATAAATATAGATGTGCCATGTACCTTCCTTACTTAATACCATGACCACTGGTTATGAGTAAGGGATAGTACTAGGACATATGACTCCCAACTCCGACAATTCTTAAATGATATTTTAAATTTCATTTTCCTATGAAAAAGGGTACAAATAAGGGAACACATTAAGTAGTTGACTCCCTGTAATGAGAATAATACCATGGTATTTCTCCCCACATGAAGGTGGTAAACCTTGTGGGCTTTCAAATACCTATTGATTCTTAGAGAGAACCATCTGCAAATTAGGGTGAATTTCTGTCGGTGAAATTACATGCATAATATATAAGCAACATAAATTTATCAACCAAGATTCGTAATCAACAGAGTTTCTACACTATATGTGTCGGTAATAGGCAACTTAAATCTAACTAATAAGTATAGTGGAGATTAAACTATTTCTAGATCTTAAACTCTATTTTAATCAAACATTAGTTCTAATTTGCAAGACTCGAAGGTAATACTTTTGTAGTGAAGCTGAAATATTTCTATCCTATTCCTCACATGCTTTGCAGGACTTGAATAACATTACTTAACAAAGATATCTGTCAAATAATATGTAATCTGGAAACTATTCTTCCTCAAATAACTAGTATAGGAAACATGAGTTGTGTCAAGGATTTCCATTTACTGGATCATGAAATACAAAATATGGAGTCTTGAATTGTCCCTGTAATGACACACTAGACATTAAAATATCAAGAATTTGTTATCTACTTCTTCAGAAAGTTCTGCAAAACCAATTTATTCTAAGTACAAGAAGGAAATCCAATACACTACTTGCAATTTTGGAAAATTACTCTGTTTCTACACAGGAAGTAGAAATTTGATCAAGACTTCCATTTGCTAGCTCATGTAGTATGAAGGATGGAATATTGGTTTGCTCGTGTATTAACACACTTTAAATTTCAAAGTAAAATTTGAAAGTCACTATAAAGAACACAGTTTTAGAAATGCAAAATTTCATAAATATTTACAACTATCTCAACACAAATTATTGGTTATGAAAAAAAGTAAAATTACTAAAGATTTGTTGCACCACTTACAGTCAGGATATTTATAATTCAGATAAGAAATCAAGCTAACAACAAGCATTAAACATGTATAGGAAAATCATAAGTTAGTACTGGAATGTGACAAGCAGGTACATGATACACACAAATGAGTACCAAAATAAAGCATGCACGTACATGAATAAAATCTAAGCTATATATTACAACAATATTACCATGTTAGAACAGTGAGACCTTACCGATTCCAGCACGGAATATGGAAAAACTCACAGTATAGTAGGTTCAAAAAATGCACAAGATCAACAACTGTAATTCATTTTACTTTCCAGTAAAGAGACTTACAAAAAAGATATGTTCACAAACCAATACATCATCATAAAAATATATGGAATTATCCTCCCCCTTGTCAATACTCTTTCCTTCATATTTTTACAAGGAAATTCGGTGGAAATATATCAAAACAAATCCCCCAACTCAGAATTCATTCAAACTGTTTATGCACAAAATCTGGGTTTTTCACCAGATATTACAAATTAGGGTTAAAGATCCTTCGATATCTCTCTATCCACTGTGAATTTTGAGAAACTATTCTAGGTTTTGTAGCTGGTTGGATTTTCTAAAAAATCCTAGTGGCGATTTTGCAATATCTGCTTCCATCCACACGAAAAGAAAGACACAACATGGTAGTTTAGAAATATTTGTTGATTTTTGGCTGAATCTTTCCCCCTGATATGGAGGTCCCCACATGCAATATGTGTGAATTATAAATTTAAATTCCGCATGTTGACGTCATTCTAGAGAAAACCCATGTTCCCAAATTTCAATATTCACCCGCATCTACTCGAAAATCAAGCTGAAAATCGGGTACCAGATGAGCACAAGTGGCAAATAAACATTGATACTGAATGAGCGTAGGTGAATAATCATTGGTACCAGATGAGCGCAGATGGAAAATAAACACTGGTACCAGATGAGAGTGAGTACAAGATGACTAGGAACTCTATCATAAAAGTTTGTCTAAATTGAGATATTAACAACAAGGTAATTAAATAACTTAGAGCATATAATTATCCATTTCTAACTATTAATAAACCACACAAATCATGACTAAATGTGTATTACCTCATGTACATATAGAAGTGACTAAGGGGTGTGAAAATAAGGATAATAGGTGAATTATTCATGCACCCATGGAAAAATGATCAATATGGAAGGAAAAAATGAGGTGACTGTAGATGTTAAAAGGGAGACCCAACATTCCCCATGCCCTATCTATTACATGTCCCCATGCAACAATGGTCTTCAGAATTTCAAAACTGTTATATAAGTGGTTTTAAGATCTCTTACCTTTATTACCTTATTAGAATAAAAGTGACATAGTTATGATTACAATACCATAGGGAAAAGGAAATATACAAAATGATACATTCTTAAGTTGATTAACTTGTCTATCTTCCAAGTATATAGATAAAAATTTTCTTGTTTAGGTAGAGTGAATCACCTACACTGAGGGTCCCACTTTCATGAAAATGCATTTATTTTAAAATATAGAATCCTAAAGTGGATACTGGAAGGTTCTTAAGGGCATCATCCAAGACATATAAAGTTCATCTCCTAGCCTTGATTTTAATAGTGATTTATTTAGAATGAGACCCAAGGGTTTTTATTTAGTTTCAGATGTGCCAATGTATGCTTTTTGTAACTCCCTTTAACTGGCATAGCCCCGCTGCCAGCATGCCTGTTCAGTACCCCGACGAATTTACCTTAGTACCATACAAGCATGGCCCCGCTTCCAACATTCTTGTTCAGTACCTCATCAGGTTTACTTGTACTTCCCGATACTTCCTTTTATTATATTACTCAAAATATTTAGAATGATGTATACTATTTATTGACAACTTTAGAATATAAGGAAGGCAGGTGGTACGAGAGTGTTTTATATTTATTAGGCACATAATTGCTTATTTGTATTTATCCCAAGGGTGACATCATCCACATTAGCCTTAAATCTCAACTATTCAATGTATAATGGAACATATCAGAAAATGATTAAGAGGCCCTTCTAGTTAATCCTGTTAGGATTGTCATGAAAGTCCATCAAGGTTTTATAGGAGCGATCCACCACATGAGGTTTTTCATCAATACCTCCCAAGAGAAACTTAAAAAATAAAACTTCTTGGATAATAATTTGTTAAATAAACTAGGCGAGTATCAAACATAATGATGTCAACCTTCCCCAATGGATAATCTCAATCATTAACATTGAAATTCACTTTACAAAATGATGAGGTAATAATAAGACACATGCACTTGCATACATATCGGGCAAGATGAAGATGGATGTGTAAGTTTCACTTAATAATGGTGATGCATGTAATAGTAAATATGAAAATTTAGAATGGGAAGTGTACATAAGAGTAAAAACAATTCAACACTTGATTTAAATGATTCTTAATAGAAATAATATGATAAATCAGTTCATACCTCCAATTACCTGAAGTGATCTTTCACAAATAATGACAAGGTCAAGTACAATATAGTGATCACATTACTTTGGCACTGGTATCAGATTATTAACTGGTACCAGATAGGTTGCCGCAGCACGGGAACAAGACAATACCAGAACATGATAGTACTGAAACATGTCTTTATGATATTTAAAATGGAATTTGCAGAGCTCACAGTGTGACTGGAATACTCTGAGTTTCAGGCTGTAGAAAATTCTTATAATCACTACTCAACAATATCGGTACCAGATTAGACTGTACGTGTTAAATTTGTTGACAGGTATCGTAATAACCTTATGTGTATTGTGGGTTGCAACAAAAAATGTGTAAAATATGTTGGCTGAAACATAGCACTACTTGGTATTGAAACTGGTGTAGGAATTTAGTATTGGTACCAGAATTTTGTAGGTAACTAATGCAAAATTTTTGTATTGGTACCATAATTATGGAAATTACTATCAAATTCCCGCACTGAACATGTTGATTTGGACTTGCCAACAAAAGATGAAAAAAGAATCTGAAGGTCCCAACAACCACTCCCCCATGACTGAGGTTTTGCATGCCCTCATGCACATAATGTGAGATGCTAAAAAAAATAAGGAGGGTTGCTGAGAGGCCTACGAACAACTACTAAAAAAAAACCAATATAACTAATTAAAACTAGATTTTTATTCATGCTTACAAATAGAAAATTTGGGGAAAATGTCAAAAGTTGAACAATGCATACATTATTCATGATTTATTTGACCAAAAATTATTAGCTATGAATAAAATAGTTTGGAATTAACATTCATTTTCAATTTCTATTAAAAATATCACTTAATCGGTCATCCTTGTGAAATAGTGGTCTTAAAATATATAGGTAATGATAAAGAATGAATGCATATTTTTTTAAAAACTTAAGGAAAAAGAAGAAATTTGAGGAAATAGGTCATGAATTAATCCCTTAAGTGTTCTCTTCCATTGATAAGGATGCCTTCTTCGCTTTTGAAAATACCCTTCCAGTATTATGTGTGCATTCAGAGGATGAAGAGATTACCTTCTCATAAAATTCCAAACAAAATTGTCCTAACTTTTGGAAAGAAATTTACTAGAGGAACACAAGATCTTAAACTGATTGCTTTGTTAAATTTTGACATTCCCATTTATGAAAAGTATGAAAGAAGGTTTCATTTCACTTAAATGCATGATTTACTTATTTATTTACTATCCTACTCTAATTGAACAAAGGAAAATGTCCTTCAAGTATAGGAATACTTTCTGTGAAGCCATGTGCGTAACAGGGTTAGAAATATATTCATACTTGGGTTTAAAAGATAATTTTTAATACATACTGGAGTATAAAGAACCAACTTATTTGATAACGAGATCAAACAATAATGAAAAATAAAATAGTAGTGTGACCTGATAACTAATTGGAACCATCTTTCAATAGGATCATGATATTCTTGTTTCCCTTCTTTGTTTAGGTCACACAATATGTCCTCCTTTTCCATGCTACACAATTTATCTTCTTCAAGTTGATTGGTATTTGGAGTACACACATGATCTGCTCAGAGGCATGCTAAGAACTCCTCAATATCAGGTTCCAATGGTTTCTCTCCATTTTATTCTATCCATGATTCTTTAGTCTCCTCAACAAATTAACAAGAGGAACCCAAAGGGACTTCTAAATCTTCTTGTGGAGAGACAAATAAATTCTTGACTCCTATCAAGATATGCTCTTCCTAAGAGGCAGATATCCTAGCTGTTGCTAGAATGTGATAAATTTCTTGGAGGAACATTCTTCAAACTCTTGATCATCCATGAATTACTCTACCTGGTTGATGATCCTTGTTTCACAACACAAATTAGTACTTGAGGGTTCTTACAACACCCCAAAAATGATTTATCATCAAAGATCTGAATTTTAAAACTAATAAATTTAAACTATTTGCAAAAATAAAACACACCAAACTTGAACTCCTTGCTTTACTGGGACCCTGTTGTCACCAGGTTATTAGTTCGCACAAGTCATCTCATCATAAATAAAACTAAATTTTCATAAAAAAAAACACACTTTTGCATAAAATAAGGAAAAACACACTTGCATTAAAATAAAAACACTTCTGCATGAAAGGGAGAGGACAAACTAACTTTGGAGAAACCCCACTAAAATGGATGTGTGGGCTCTTCCCTCACGTCTTACCGTCTTCTCTGCGCCTTTATGTTGTCCTTAAAACCAATCCAAAACCATTAAATAAATCTAATTCAAACACTACCTATTACCGTTTACAAGTCCCCGACAACAACACCAAAATGTTGGTGCAATTATATGCATAATATATAACCAATATAAATTTACCAACCATGATTCATAATCAACAGAGTTGTTGCACTATATGTGTCAGTAATAGGAAACTTAACTCTAACTAATAAGTATAGTGAAGATTAAACTATTTCTAGATCTTAAAATTTGTTTTAATCAAAGACTAGTTCTAATCTGCAAGACTCAAAAGTAATACTTATATCACAGTGAAGATGAAATATTTCTATCCTATTCCTCACACACTCTGCAGGACTTGAATAACATTACTTAACAAAGAGATATATCAAATAACATGTAATCTGGAAACTATTCTTCCTCAAATAAATAGTACAGGAAACATGAGTTGTGTCAAAGATTTCCATTTACTGGCTCATGAAATACAAAAGATAGAGTCTTGACTTGTCCCTATAATGACACACTTAGACATCAAAATCTCAAGTAATTTTTATCTACTTCTTCACACAGTTCTGCAAAACCAATTTATGCTAAGTACAAGAAGGAAATCCAATACACTACTTGCAATTTTGGAAAATTACTCCGTTTCTACACAGGAAGCATAAATATGATGAAGACTTCCATTTTATAGCTCATGTAGTATAAAGGATGGAATCTTGGTTTTATCTATATTAAGACACTTGAAATTTCAAAGTAAATTCTAAAAGTCATTATAAAGAACACAATTTCAGGAATGCAAAATTTCATAAATCTCTACAACTATCTCAACACAAATTATTGGTTATGAAACTAAGTAAAATTACTAAAGATTTGGTGCACCACTTACAATAAAAATATTTCTAATTCATATAATAAATCAAGCTAACAACAAGCATTAAACATGTATAGAAAAATCGTAAGCTAGTATTGGAATGTGACGAACAGGTTCAAGATATGCACAAATGAGTACCAGAATAAAACAGACATGTACAGGAAAAAAATATAAGCTATATATTACAACAAGATTACCACGTTATAATGGTGGGCCTTACCGATTCCAACATGGAAGCTAGAAAAACTCATAGGATAGTAGGTTCCAAAAATGTACAAGATCAACAACTGTAATTCATTTTACTTTCCAGTAAAGATACTTACATAAAATATATGTTCACAAACCAATACATCAGCATAAAAATATATGAAATTCTCCCCCCCCTTATCAGTACTCCTTCATTCATATTTATACAAGGAAATTCAGTGGAAATGGATTAGAACAAATCCCCCAACTTAAAATTCGTTCAAACTGTTTATGTACAAAATCTGGGTTTTTCACCAAATATTACAAATTTGGGTTAAAGATCCTTCAATATTTGTCTATCAGTTGTGAATTTGGAGAAACTATTTTTGGGTTTTGTAGCTGGATGGATTTTCTAAAACCCCATTTGGTGGTTTTGCAATTTCTACTTCTATCTGCATGAATGACAAGGCGCAATATGGAAGTTTATAAATATTTTTTTATTTTTGGCAGAATCATTCCCCCTGAGATGGAGGTCCACACATGCAATTTATGTGAATTATAACTTATGCATACGCATGTTGACGTCATTGTAGAGAAAACCCATGTTCCCAAATTTCAATATTCACCCTCATCTACTTGGAAACCAAGCCAAAAATCTGGTACCGAATGAGCACAGTTGGCAAATAAACACTGGTACCAGAAGAGCGCAGGTGAATAAACACTGGTAGCGGATGAGCGTAGATGGAAAATAAACATTAGTACTAGATGAGCGTGAGTACTGGATGACTAGGAACTCTGTCATAAAAGTCTGTTTGAATTGATATATTAACAACTAGGTAATTAGAGAACTCAGAGCATATAATTATCTATTTCTAACTATTAATAAACCACAAAAATCATGACTAAATGTTTATTACCTCATGTACATATAGAAGTGGCTAAGGGGTGTAACAATGAGGATAATAGGTGAATTATTCATGCACCCCTAGAAAAATGATCAATATGGAAGGAAAAAATGAGGTAATTGTACATGTCAAAAGGGAGACCCAACAATTTCTTATGTAGCGGTGTATGGAATTGAACTATGTAATAATACCGAATTGACCTTTCTTCAACAAATTCTCCATATATTAAGAGGTTATAATTTCATGGAACCATATGTAAGTTGCTTGAGGGTATGCTTTTACCTTTCTTGAGTGAATCTCATGTATAATTCTCTGAAATCCATGGTTACAAGTCCCAAAGTCTCTGTAACTATTATATGCTGAGAACTACATCAAAAATTCCCATTTCAATATCAAACATGTGAGTTTTGAGATGATACTTTCCAATTTGCAGTTTCAGATTTTCACACCGACCCTCACATTTCATTGTATCACCATTGGCAATCATAAATTGAAAATTAGATATGGGACATACATAACGATGGGTTTCTTGTGCCACTTTCCTATGAAAAAAATTATGGGTGCTATCACTATCAATCAACACAATCACTTTGTGGTGCTTGATGTGACCAACCAATTTGAAGGTTTTGGGTGGTGAGAAACCTTATAGGGCATGGAGGGAAATTTTGGGTTCCTCACAAGAAACTTTCAAGGGGTCTTCATCTTCCATGGGAGGGGTGGTGTCTTCTAAGGTTGTTTAGGAGTATATTCAACAAGAATTCCCTCTAAGTAGTTTTGTGGAGAAACATCCATTTGAAATAATTTGTGTTCTTTACATTTGTTCTCTTTGAAATATACCTCATCAAAATTATAGAAAATATATTGAAATTCTTCCATCTCTTTGGGAGATAAAGTGTGGATGAAGACTAGTTATTGTTGACAAAGTGTCCTCAAACACATAATTTTATTAATAAGGAAAAAGTGATTACAATCTGAAATTCATAATCTACTCCTTAACCTCACTTGAAGGAGCTAGTTTATATAGCTTAACTCTAAACTAAAAACTAGGAGAACAACCAATCACATAATCACATGAGTATGATAGGTGTCCTTTACATAGAATCTAGGTGTCCTTATCCTAACAAAATATAATTAATTTCTAAAAACATTTATACTAGAAAATACTTAGACTATAGAACTTTAGGATTATGAGGCTAACAATCCCCCCTTTAATCTGGAAGTTCATTTTTACAAAGACCAATTTCATCTCTGAACTTAGTGAACTTTATTCTACCAAGAGGTTTGGTAAAAATATCTGAAGTTTGATCTTCAGACAGACAGAACTGAGGCTTGATGATGTCTTTGATGATGAGCGATCTGATGAAGTGGTACTTGGTGTCGACATGTTTAGTCTTTGAATGAAATACTGGATTCTTGGCCATCTTTATTGCTGACTGACAATCGATCAATAAGGTAGTTGGTGATTTCTGAGTTTCACCAAGATCCTGTAAAATTTTGCGTATCCATACAATCTCACATGTTTCTTCCCAAGCTGATATGTACTCTGCCTCTGCTGAAGAATTGACAATTGTTGTCTACTTTTTACAATTCCAAGATACTGCTGCTAAACCCATATTCATTAAATAACCTGAAGTGGATGTTCTATCATCAATGTCACCTGCAAAATCAACATCTGAATATCCAACAAGTGTAAAATTTTTGTTCCGTTTGTAGAGAAGACCAAAGTCTTTTGTACCTTGAATGTATCTTAGTACCCTTTTTGCTGAATTCCAATGAATTTCCCTTGGTTCTTGCATAAACCTTGAAAGTATACTGAATGAATATGAAAAATCTGGTCGAGTATTTGTCGAATAAATGAGACTTCCAACCAATTGCCTGTACTTTGTATTGTTTACCAATTCCCCCCCTTCAAATTTTGAAACTTTCAATTCCTACTCCATGGGGGTAAGAGAAGGTTTACAATCTTCCATGCCAAATTTCTTTAACATTTCAGTGGCATACTTAGTTTGACTAAGGAATATTTGGTTAGGATGTTGAGAAAATTCAACTCCAAGATAATAATGAAGTGCCCCTAAGTCAGTCATTTTGAACCCTGCCTTAAGTTTTTCCTTAACTTGTTTGATGTGAGCTTCATTATTTCCTGTTATGATTAAGTCATCAACATAGAGTACAAGTATCACCATGTTCTTATCTTATATTCGAAAATACAATGTATCATCTGATTCACTTCGCTAAAAACCCACCTTTCATAGGTACTCATCCATTTTTGCATACCAAGCTCGAGGAGCTTGTTTCAAACCATATAAAGCCTTCACAAGTTTGAAAACTTTATGTTCTTGTCCTTTTTCTTCAAAACCTTGTGGTTGAGTCATGAAAATATCTTCCTTTAGATCACCATTTAGGAAGGCACTTTTGACATCCATTTGATGTAATTTCCAACCATTATGTGCAACCAAATTGATAACCATTCTGATAGTGTTCCATTTAGTTGTGGGTGCAAAAGTTTCTTCTTAATCAATTCCTTCCTGTTGAGAAAAACATTTTGCAACAAGTCTTTCTTTGTACTTGTCAATTTTACCATTGGGCTTGTACTTTACTCCATAAACCCATTTACAACCGATAGGATTAACATCTTTTGGACAATCAACTAAGTTCCAAGTCCCATTTGCAAGTACTGAATCATATTCATTAATCATTGCTTCCTGCCATTCTTTATGTTCAGTTGCTTCAACAAAAGAAGTAGGTTCAATGGAAGCATGAGCAAAATTAACTTCTGCTCTTGAAGATCCCCTAGTTCCTATTTTTTTCATTTCATCTAAATGAACATCTTTGAGATTTTGTTCGGCCCACTTTGGCTTATTATGTTGAGGGGATTGGGGATCTGAATCACCATTATTGTTGAAAAGAGGATTTTCAAAAATTGAGGCTCTTCTTTCATCTGAAATATCTGAGGTTGGAGAAGATACTTTTGAAGATTCAGTATCATAAGAATCTTTTGTCAATTCATTATCAGATGAATTAGAAGAACTTTTTGATAAAGAGATGTCTTTTGGAGTAACCAAGTCTTTTTCAAACCAAAATGCTTGCTTTGATTTGTTGAATTTACCTTTACCCTTAGTGTTTTTCTTGTCTAAACGACTAAGGAGATGGTTAATCTCATCTAAAATATTACTTTCGGTTTCATAAAAAATTACATCTCTACTGACAATGAATTTTCCATCTGAAAGCAATCTATACCCTTTCTTTTCCTCAAAGTATCCAATGAAGGTACATTTCATACTCTAGTTTTATAATTTAGTCTTCTTTTCCTTAGGAACTAAAGCATAACATGTTGAGCCAAAAACCCTAAGATGATTTACCTTGGGTTTAAAACCGTACCAAGCTTCATAAGGTTTTTGTCCATCTAAAGCTAATGTAGGTGATCGATTTCTGAGATAAACTGCAGTATGGATTGCTTCAGCCCAATATTTTGTACTCAACCCTTTAAACTGCATCATAGATCTTGCCATGCCCATGAGAGTTCTATTCATCCTTTCAGTAACTCCATTCTGCTATGGAGTATAGGAATTTTTCAGTTGCCTCTTAATTCCCTTGTTACGACAATAATCATTGAATTCAGTTGAAGTGAATTCACCTCCATTATCAGTTCTCAAAGAAGCAACCTTTTCTCTAGTTTCATTTTCAACCATGTGTTGAAAATTTACAAACTTTTCAAAATATTCAGACTTTGCCTTTAAAAAGTATACCCATGTCATTCTAGTGTGGTCATCAATGAACAATATAAAGTATCAACATCCACCAAAAGAAGATTCCATTGGACCACATATATCACTATGAATCAACTCCAAATACTTTGTTGCTTGCCATGAGCTGGTTGAAAAAGCTTCTCGCTTTTGCTTGCCTAAAATAAAAGATTCACACTTGGCATTCTCTTTCTTGAAAGTTGGTAAACCCTTCACCAAATCTTGGGACTTAAGTTTCAAGAGACTTTCAAAGTTTAAGTGACCAAATAAAAAATGCCATAATCTGAATGAAGACATTTCAGAATTCACTGTTGTTGCAACTTCTTCCTTTCTTTGGATGACTTTTCCATTCATTCTTAGTAACTTCCCATCTTCATATCCAGTCATTATTGTTTTCAAGTTATCCTTCACTGACATAATCTTCACCAAACCATCTTGCATGACAATTTGATGTCTAGCTTGTCTGATTGTGACTAAGGATAACAATTTTTTCTTAAAAGATGGTACATACCAAACATTTGAAATCCATTTTTCACCAATTCCAGGGAGAAACTTTCACTGAACCTTTTCCTTGAGGTATATGAGTTGTATCATCAGCTAAATAAATGGGATTTAATTGAACATCTTTATAATTCCAAAAATAGTCTCTGCGATAAGTCATATGCTGCGTAGCCCCTGTGTCCAATATCCAATCATTTTCAAATGAATCTACATGATGAACTACTGAAAAAACATATTCATATTCATCATCCTGATAATATTGATCTTCTGCATATTGTGATGATTGTTGAGAGTTTTCATTTGACGTTTGCTTGAAATTTGGCAATTGATAATTGCTAGTAAGACAATTTGATGCATAATGGCCCATCTTTAAGCATCTTTTACATCTTACTTGACCGAAATTTCTGCCTCTTCCTGACTGCGCATTACTTTGAAAATTTTGTTGATGAAAATTGTTACGACCTCTACATTGACCACGACCTCTGCCATGACCTCAATTAGAAGACTAGTTCTGAAAATTTTGAGAATTTGATTTTCCCCTTCCTTTAGAGATTTCAGCTTTAGTGTAAATAAGATCTTCTCCTGATTGTTTTTGTTTTCCAAATGTTTTACTATGTTGAGCCAACAATTCACTAAGAGAATCAAAATTTATAGTAGATAACTTATCAATTATTTGCAAATTCTCAAGAAAATGCTCATAAGATGGAGGCATGACATTTATTACAATGGAGACTAGAAAAATATCTTCAAGTTTAAAAAAACTGCCTTTTATGATTTCCAGATGAATGTTCTTAATCCTTGAAATGTATTCTAGTACATCACCATTGTCTGCTAATCTTTGTTTAAACAATTTCATTTGTAGATCAACTCTTTGAGATGCAACAGGAGTATCAAACAACTTCTTTAATATATTCCAAGCAGACCATGCATCTTTGGAATTCTCAATATGAACAAACATTTGTTCAGTTACAGAAGAACATAGCAAAGCAAGTGTTTTTTCATCTTTCAAATTCCATTTGGCTAAAGAAGTAGCGTCGGTGGGCTTAGTTGGAGCAGTGTCACCATCACATATATCACACCATAATTCATTATAGATCAAAGTGTTATGCATGTGCCTACTCCAAGTTTTGTAATTCTTGGGTCCATCTAACTTATCTAATTCAGTGAATAGGTTGATTAATTTTGACATGATGATAGATTGTCTTATTGCAAGGATTGCAAGTTAGTGATCACACCACCAAACTGAATAGTCATCAAAATACTAAAAGAGAGACACAAGGCACCAGAAAGAAAGAGTGCATGGTCCATGCAAAAAAGAGCACTTTTAAGGGCTTGGTCTTGACCCTTTAAAAGTCTCGTTGAAAAGAAGTTTGAGAGAGTATTTCACTAGACTCTTCTTAACTTCCGAGCTTCAAGATTACAATCAAAACTTTCAAAATTTGTCCTTTTTACAAGATTTATAGTCTGATTTAAACAAATGAAAGGCTTCTCATAGCAATAGGTGTTCTCATACCTTTGCAAAAAAAAATGAAAGCTTACAAATAGAAAAAAAAAATGCTCTCAAAAAAACACAAAATACTTTTTCAAAAAATGATATCTTCACTTATCATTTCACTTTAAACGAATGAAAGGCTGTATTTGCTTAAATGAAAGGATGATATCTTTACCCTGTCATAAGCAAATTCACAGTCGATCTAGGAGGTGAGAAGCAAATTCACAGACTTATAGTCTGATTTAAACAAAGAAGGTGAGAAGTAGGTTCTTTCATTTCTTCAGGGAAGTCGATCTCTCCAAATATGGATTCTCTGGTGTGTGTATTCAATAGATTGTTTCTCTAATTGTATTATTCTCTCTTTTGGTGCAATGATTCTCAAACTTATGAAACATGTTTTGACCATCAAACATGGAGAAAACATGCGATATACTGCTCAAGTTTAATTTAAAATCTACCAGGAAAGCTATGCTGTGTGCACCAGTTCCCACTCTGGCATAGTAAGTGGTAAGAACACGAATTATAGAGGGAAGAGGCAAAAAATCCATTTCTTAGAAACAATAGATCAATAGATCAAAAAAATAAAAATAATTGCATTTGAATTTTTAATGCGTTTCACATTCAATGCATTTCTGAGTCTGATGCGTCCACTGCCCAGATCGACATTCTCAGATGCGTTGGTATAAGAGAAAATGCAATTTCAGATATTGATGTGTCCACTATGTAAATCAGAATTCTCAGATTCGTCCTCTGCTCAAAAACAAAATTATTTGATGCATCCTTTGCTCAGATAGGGTTTCTCCGGTGCGTCCTCTGCCCAGATCGAGATTCTCAGATGCGTTGGTATAAGAGAAAACGCGATTTCAGATATTGATGCGTCCACTACCCAGATTAGAATTCACTAGTGCGTCCTCTGCTCAAATTCAGATATTGATGCGTCCACTACCCAGATTAGAATTCACTAGTGCGTCCTCTGCTCAAATCGGAATTCCTAGATTCGTCCTCTGCTCAAAACATAATTCTTTGATGCGTCCTTTTCTCAGACAGGGTTTCTCTGGTGCGTCCTCTGCCTAGATTGAGTTTCTCATATCATATGCGTTGGTATAAGAGAAAATGTGTTTTTCAGATTTTGATGCGTCAACTATGGAGGGCACAAGCGTTGGAGATATCTAATGGAGGGCGTGATTCCTTGACAAATACGAGATCTGCATCTCTAGTTTCTCAAATAAAAAAAACTTTGAATATAGTAATTCTACAACAACTTTTTGAAATTTCACTACATTCATATTAGGATAGCAGATGCTAGATTTTTAAGATCTGATCAAATTTGCACCTCTATGACTTAATTGCCAGATTTACATAGATCTGAAGCAATTTTCACAAATGAGCCCCTTTTTAATAAAGAGACAAAGGATCTACAATCTATGAAAAGGTAGGTTTTTACAATTTTTACAAAAAATAAAGATTCAATCAATTATTTGAATAACAATTGATTGTTGTAATAACACTTTTCTTATTAGAAACAACAACATGTTACCTCAGTACCATTGCTATTCAATTTGAAGAGATACAGGTTGATGTTGTGGAGACTTCTTTTCTTCCTCAATCCATCACCAATCCTTCCATCACCATGTCACCATGGCTTTGATACCATGTTGACAAAGTGTCCTCAGACACGTAATTTTATTAATAAGGAAAAAGTGATTACAATATGAAATTCATAATCTACTCCTTAACCTCACTTGAAGAAGGAGCTAGTTTATATAGCTTAACTCTAAACTAAAAACTAGGAGAACAACCAATCACATAATCACATGACTATGATAGGTGTCCTTTACATGGAAGCTAGGTGTCCTTATCCTAACAAACTAAAATAAATTAATTTCTAAAAACATTTATACTAGAAAATACTTAGACTATAGAACTTTAGGATTATGAGGCTAATATTTATAAGTTGGGTGGCTAGGGTGGGTGGTGAATAAAGGTGTATTGGTTTATGTGTTGATCACCATCTCATATTCTTTATATTTTTTATAAGATTCCAACCGTGCATCTAGGTTCTGCACCATGATGTTTGCTCAAATCGCTTCCTTGAGAACACTAATGGAACACTCTTTAAAATATGAATCAGATGGACCCTTTGTGTAGATTTCCAATTTATCAAAGGTGGTAATATAGTCGATGATTGTGCTAGTTTGACATAATTTGTTTAGGCATCCAAAACATTGAGTGTCATGTTCGAAATGAGAACAAATAACTTGAAAATTTTGGGTCTAGGCCATAGAACCTTTATATTCCTTCTTATACCATTGCCACCACTACCACCATTCAACATACAAGTATAATACCCTGGATTTTAGATTTTGTAGGTCATCAATAATGCCATGGATAGATAAATATTTTTCCATTTGGGTAACCCACATCAAGGGATTAAACCCATCTGTTCAGGTTGACCTTTGGAAAATGGCACCATTAATTATGATCTTGAATGTGTGGGTAGGGGTTATCTTGAAACATGTGTGAGACCAACACTTTATGGTTTAGAAATTTTTCCTTGGTTGGATCAATGTTTGGAATTGGTATATTGAGATTTGAGTATGCACCTAATGCTCTCAATATTTCTCCTTAGGATTTCATTATTTCATGAATAATGTGGAGTGTGGACTCAATGTAAACAACCTTTTATTTTAGATATTGGTGCTTAGGAAGTTGGGTCTATTGTTGGTTCTAAGAGGGTTGGGCATATTATTGGTTTTCCACATTTTCCATGTTGTGAGTTTAATCCATTGGACCACCAAATATTTTTGGAAGTGTTATTCTCCATTTATTTGACTTTAATCAGTGTGCATGAATGGAGTCTGTTCAGAGATACACAAAATGATTGTACTATTAGGTCCACTAAAAAAGGATTACTTAAGAGGTACACCCACATGATCAACTTGAATCAAGGAATAATTTGAAATAAATTTCCCATGATGGTATTGGATAACTACATAGGCTATGTTTTGCAGGGTCCTATAAACAAAGGAGTGCAAAGTGATATAGCTATTTGATATACTTCTAGGGTCCAACAATAGTAATTGGCCCAATATATCGTGGAAATAACTGAGTATCAACCATACCCTTATCCATGTGACCCAACTACATAGGTATTAGAGAGTGATCTCCTTGAGTGATGTCCTCAGTGTAGTATAGAAACAAGATGATCAATTGGTTAAGATAGAGTTCATTTTAGGTATACTTAGGGAACTTTCAATATACCTAAAGTTACATGGAAGTGACATTCCATATATAGGTGAAGTTTGATGTGACACTACTTGAAGGAGTATGAATAGGGGTTACAATGGTTTCCAACAAAGTGATTCCACTTGTATTTCCTATCTGTATTCTTTCCAAAACATAGTTTTACCCACTGAATGACAGATGATTGTGTTATTTAAAGATTTTGGAATATGAGTCTAGATTGAAAAACAATTATACTAAGATTGGTAGGTGTGTTGGCTTAGGAAATATATCTACTACCACTTATAGTGGTCCTTAACCCTTAAAATTGAAACACGACCACTTATACAAATAGTATAATTGCAATAACCAGATACACGAGACAATACTTTGAAATATGTAAGATATAACCTTGTGTTAAGATAATCCAAATAAGGAAAAAAGTTTCACTTTCTTCTTAAGGTGGGGCAACCATTCACTAAGAAGAGCTCCAAATACAATAACACAAGATAAACATTCCATAGTATCCTATCTCTTTAAATATATTTTCAATAGAAAAAACCCTAATTACTTGTGGTCCTCTCACTAATGGGTACCAACTACCTAATGTGCCTTATAATGTGGACCCTTTAACACAGAGAGGGAGGTTAGGGTAGGACCCTAACATAGATCTATAACACTTGAATTTTATTTTTTCTTAGGACCCTGCAAACCCTAGACTTTGAAATTGACTAATGAAATTCCCATATCTTTGCATCCATAAGGAGTTTGGAAATTCTATTAGTGCATTAATATTTAGTAGGGAGTAACACTCCTACTCATGTACAAATAAATAAATAAGCAATATAGGTTCCAATGACACCATTGTGAGAGTCCTATCTCAAAATATTCTTGCATTGTGTTGATTTTTTGGGTGTACCTCTCAAGTAACCCTTTTTGTGCAAACAAAATAGTACAACAATTCATGGTATATTTGAATAGAATCCTTTCAACCCACCATTCGTAGTGAGAGAAGTAGGGAATAATACTTGAAAAATTTCTTATACGGTCCCATGGTCCAAACTTGCAACATGGAAAACACAGAGAACCAAAACTAGGACCCACCCACTAAGAACCAACCACTTGAAGTTACAATTTCTAGCATCGAGTCTTCACTCAAAGATATGAACACCATAATTAATATGAGGGAAAAGGTATTGGAGGTGTTAGGTGCCCACTTGGGTATGGATATTCTATATAAAAACATCAATACAAGGAGGATTCCATAGAAAATAAAGTGTATTTCGCTCACACACTCTTTCTGGATAACCCCCAACCACACTTTAAGAATCACAACTTGTGGCACTGCTTTCCAAATGCTGACATGAAAAAATCTAATGGTTTTGATCTCTTGAGGTGGGTTACCCAAACATAACTCTATTTTTATCTTCATGGAATTACCAATGACCTACAAAAACTAAAAGTGGAGGTCTCATATTTGGGTTTAGAACATTGGTAGTGCTGGGAATGGTATAAGAAAGATTACGAAGGCTACATTGCTTGGACCGAATTTATGTAGATTTTCCATGATCATTTTGAATGTGACACTCACAATTTTGGACGACTAACAAAATTACACCAAATATGCATAGTTATTGACTATACTTTATTTCATTAATTATCAATCCATAAATAGGCCCTTTCTGATTTATTTTGTAAATAATTTTTCATCAGTGGTATGAAGGAGGAAATTAGATAACAGATCATGATACATCACCCGAAAAAATGGTTGAAATATTGTGAAAGATATAAAGAGTATGATATGGAGATCAATGGCCAAAATATGAGACCACATTCACTACTAACACAATACTGACACAATACCCCCTATAGTGACTACCCCCAACCCCTCCAACTCGCAACTAGTGAAAATACACAAATTATATTAGGAAGATATGGAAGAACACCAACACCTCCACCTTTGCTATAATTGTGATGAGTGATATTTCAAATGGCACAAATGTTAAGAACATAAATTATTTCAAAAATGGATGTATCACCACATGAATATTCAAAAGACATATTCACTGAAGACACTTCTAAACTAGATTTGAATGGTGGCACCCCTATAGTGGACAAGTAAAATAATTTGCAAGATTTGCAAGGAACCCTAAATTTATATCCATGTGTTATTGAGTTTCTTAGCACTCCTAACATTGAATTTGGTTGGTTATATCAAGAACCAAAGTGATTATATTGATTTACCATGAAATTACCCATAATTTTATTCATATGAGAATGGTTGAGGAAACCCATTGTTATGTTTGTCCTCTACCTAATTTTGAAATTATTATTTCCAATATTGCTATGATGAAATTTGGTGGCTGATGTAAAAATGTAAAACTCCAAATGGGTGAGTATCATCTCAAAACCCACATGTTTTTTGTTAAAATGGGTGGTTGTGATGTAGTTCTTGGGGTAGAATGGATAAACAATTTCAAACATGTCACTATGTGTTTCAAGGATTTATGCATGCAATTAACTAAGGAAAAGAAAAAACATATCTCCAAAGGGATTACAAAAGGTTCCCCTAAAATTATCACCTCTCATCATATAGAGAATTTATTGAATAAAGGCCAGTCAAACATTATTTGATATTTCAATTCCATACAAGTAGTGGACACCTACCCACAAGAGATTCACCGTGATTTTTATTTAGTCCTCTATAAACATGAATATGTATTTAAAGTGACCCAGGGATTACCCCTTCATGAGATGATCATGACCATGGTATTACATAGATTCTGAGTATTTTACAACCTAATGTTCATCCTTATAGGAACCTATTCACATAAAAGAATGAAATAAAAAACATCGTTCATGAACTATGGAAGGCTAGATTCATGTGTCCTAGTACCAGTCCCTATTCATTAGCAGTGGTCATGGTATTAAATAAGGAAGGTAATCACCACATCTGTCCTAATTTTAAGGATCTCAATAAGTTAACCATCAAAGAAAAAGTCCCCATCCCATTTATAGATTTATAGATGGTATATTGGATGAATTCATGGATCCAATCTTTCACAAAACTTGACTTGCATTCTAGCTACCACCAAATATGGATGAAAGAGGTAGACATCCCAAGGAAAACCTTCCTCACACATGAGGGTCATTATGAATTTTTAGATGATGATCCTTGAACTTTGAAATTCTCCATCCACCTTTTATATGCTCATGCAAAAAAAATTCGACCCTTTCTATGTAGTTTTGTGTTGGTATTATTTGACGGTATGTTGATCTAAAACAAACCTTGGATTCCCACATACTTCATGTTGATAGGGACTTAAAACTCTTCTAGGAACAAAAACTATTCCTAAAATGATCCAAATATTTTTTTTTGCGATTTAGAGGTTGAATACTTGTGTCACATTGTTCGTCAAGATGGAGTATGATAACATCCCAATAAATTTGCAGCTATGCAAGAGTGGTCCTAGTCCAAGATGTTTAAGAGCCTCTGTGGGTTATGTTGAGGGGTTTGAGATCCCTTTAACTCAACAACAGGAACCAAACCCTCCTTAGAGGCCCAATTAGACTCTACAACATTTGATGGTGGAATGGTTCTCTAGATATTTCGATCTAGATAATTTATCGATGGGATTTACTTGGTGATTGATAGGATGCCTTCCTATGAAAGTTCCTCCTTCAGATTAAACATTTTCTTTTTTGTCTTTTATTTTATTAGATGAGTCTGATAAAATGAGATGTGTTAGTATAAACCAAATGATAGAAAGGGATTCTTAACTACTGAATAAGGTTGAGCTTGGGATAACCCTCATGCTCAAGCATGTAAACAAAGATATTCACACCTATTACAAGCCTATTACTAATACATTAACTTGCTGGTATTTCAACATTGTCTGAGATACAATTATTGTAAGAAAAATACGCATGTAATAATATGATTGCAAGAAAAATAGTTTCCTTAGCTCTAACATCAATCACAAATTAACACAACGATTTGCTTTCCATCATTAAGAACAAAAGAATTGCAAAAATATTGAAACATATAACTTATCAATAAATTCTGAAACTCTTACTCGTTACAACATCAATTACTGAAATAAAAGTTGGAAGTAATTCCTCCTCAATCCAATCACATAACGCCTTTTATGAAAAACAAAATTTTGTCTTTGGTCCTAAACATGAATTCTCAATTAAGGTTGTCCATAAATAGTTCTTTACAATTATCAAAAAGAGGGTCTTTTACCAAAACCCTAAACCCCTTCTAAAAGGTCAATCCCTTTATTTATAAAGAATCACTAACTAAAAATAGGTGTTACAAGTTCAAGTTAAGTAAAAAGAAATATTGCCACGTGGTGCTTGATCTCTTTGTTCTCTAGAAATCATCTTGTGGTTCTACTGGAGTGGATGACTCTTCTCATATTCTGACCACTTGACGAAGAGATCCTCACATGTTTTAGCATACGTGAACCTGTGCTGATCCATCGAGGATGAAAGGATTTATTTCACTTCTACTGTCTGTTCTCTTCATTTGACGATCTTGGCACTCAACTTCACGAGCCTTGATCAGATGCTCCATAAACTTTTGTATTTGACCTGGTGCCTTGCTTTCCACCTATGCGATCTCTAATGACCATGTTGAGTCTTGTTTTGCATGTTGCTTGAATATGTCATGTGGGTCGACAAAGTCTTTGGGTGAGCCGAATTCTGGGAGGCCAATTCCTTTCATCTCCCAATTGATATTTTCCTATCCCTTTTCACACTCGACCCACTTCTTCTGTATCTCCTGCTAAGGTTCCTAGGCCATACTTACCTAGTATTTGTCTTCTTTCCTAATCCGAGATATGATTCTATCCCTTAACACTCAAATACCATGCTCCTCTGCGTCTCGACCCTTCTGCACTACGCTGATGTAGTCAATTCTTTCTACCACTTGGTATGATTTTTCATAAATCTTTCCACGTCCTTGCAGGTTTCCAATGCCATAAGGGTATCTTCTTGGAAATAGGCTATACCTATAGTGAAAATATGTCTCTTGTTTGTGAACTTTTCATAAGCATATTGGAACTCACTCTTCAGAAACACCATGGCCTACATTGAGTCTTGATAGTATTTTTCCAAATGACACAGATGATCTAACTCCTTTAGTGTAACAACCATTTCCCTTTCATCTCACCTTGCTCGATATAACATGGCATCTGTGATAGCCATCCCTGTGTCGATAAGCTCATATGTCTTGGCGTGTTCTATGTTGAGCAACTTCTCCTCCATGGTGATGATAATCGAGCTATCCAGCATGAGCCTTCTCTTCTTGGTGGTCATGTTCATGATATCTTTCCTCTTCCTATCATAAGAGATTGTCTGTATATCGATGAACTCATCAATACGCTCATGGATTTGTTGTTCTCCCTAGGTTAGAGTGTTCCCCAAGCTCCCTTCAGTGCATATTTGTTCTAGGACTGGTTCATGTACTTCTTTCATATGTTCTGATTGCTCGACCTCCATCTGGTGCTCATCAGCTGGTGAGGTATCGACCAAAATTGAAGAGTCATTGATAGGTTCAGTACTTACCTGGTCATCAGCTAATGAGGTGTCTATATCTTGTTGTTGCACTTCTTCTTTTTGTCCACCTGATCCTAGATCCTCTTTGGATTTGTCTTTCGGGGTCCCCAATAGGTCGAGAAACTCAATGTCTAAGACATGTTCAACCTCATGGTCACCCTACGGAGTGTTTTGAATTGATGCATCACGACTTGGAGTAGATGTTTTCTCAAGTTCCTTTTCCTCTTTAATCAGTATCAGAGTTACCAGTGAGACCTCCAAACTCTCTTCATCATCATAGATGGTTATGAGATAAAACTAGGGATGATTTTAAGGATGGAAATTTATTTTAAAATGTAGAGACCTTGGCGAATCTTACTAATCCTTCATATGCCAACTATAAATGTTTGGCGATATTTTTGTAAAAATATTCAAATTTTTAATTATTTTATATAGTTTTTATAAAATTTTGGCGATTTTTAAGGTAAAATAATTTTATCCTATAGAATTTGGGCGAATCATTTTTAAAATAGCGAATCTCATTTTTGGAAAAACCATGGAAAATTAGCCCATGAGAGAAATTTAGCCCCTAAAATCATCCATGGATAAAACAAGGGATTTGGAACATACATTTCACCTTGTGTTCTTGGACTCTCATACTGGGTTGGAATGGTCACCGATGATCTAGCCCGTGGTAATGGAACTCTGGGGTTTTCCCGATCGATGGTTTCCTCCAGTTGTGTTGACTCTGATCCATTTATCTCCTCTCTCATTGTGATTGGGTCATCCGAGGGGATCCTCATAATTTCTATGATTTGAGGATAGTTCTCTAGCTGGTCGATGACTCTCTGGGCTCCTTCTAGTAACAAAAAACCTCTCCTTTGTGCCTCTGTGGTTTCTGCTGCTCTGATTTCTTCTCTAACCTTGAGAACTTCTTGAGTCAGTTTCTCTATTGTTTCTAACTACTCATACATGCTCATATATTTGAACCTATTCATGTTTGGGTTAGCTTTCCTTTGTAATACCTCCTCCCAGTCCTAAGCACATTCTATAAAAATATCATCTTCAAACTTGTCATGCACATATGGCCAATAGGAAGAGACTTGTGAAGCATGTTGGAGGAATAGGCCTTTAGGGTCATGTTTGCAAAACCAGCCTATCAAGAACCTGTATTCCAACTGAATCAAACCCTCTTATTTATCCTGAGAAGTGTACTTCACTATATCAAACCCCACATGGAAATTGTAGGGTATAAATGTGTGTTTCTTGTCCTTAACCAAAGTGGCGTTATAGCCCTGCAGGATAGTCTGATAACATATTTCTCCTAGGATGATCTGGTCTGGGACATGAGCAGGGAGAAACTGTGGTGCTCTGGTGGCCCCGAACACCTGATATAGGTTATGTGTTCATCTATATGTCAGTGGCCTACTTTCGAGATCATTTTCTTGGCTACTATAGGCAGCCTTGGGAATTCCTTTTTAAATATATTGAAATAAATTCAAGAGATGAATTCATTGCAAATAATGGCATAAGACTTCTTCTACCTATTTTCCCATAGGATACTCAAGTAGAAATGAATAGGAAATTCTGCAACGTGCCAACTCAAATTCATACCGTCAAAGACATTCCTCGCGTAGATTGCATCTAGCAGATATGAGGCCATGTAAAAATCGAGTGCCTCTCCTTCTTTCGATGTCTAAGCATGCAATACATTGGTACTCAATTTCTTGAAGATTATCTCTCCCCAGTTGAAACTTCTCCCTAAAATATCCACAGTGTATGCAAGGGGCATCCATTCCTCCGAGAACTTGGCACGGTCCTTTTCCCTGCATAGCCAGGAAATTGGAGTCATTAAGTAGATATATGGCTCCCTTAGATTCGTTGTCCCATACCAGTCATTGATATGGTTTGTGAATTTATTTTCCTCCTTCCACCATGAGGCCATCAATCAACTGGTGTCATGGAATTTATACAACTTGACCACAAAGTCTTTTTTCAATCGCTCCTCTGGGTCCCTGAGCTTGTAATATTTATGGACCTTTGTCGGGAGAAAAAGTCCAACACATCCACCATTCTCATCATTAATGAGACACTTATGCGTGTCTATATGATCAATTAGCCAACTCAGAGTCTCAATGTAGGGTAATAATGGAGTTCTTCAGGCTACCATGTGCAAGCATGACTATCGAATTTTTGGGAAAACTTGGTCGTCGAGTGCCCTTACATCTGGGTCATTGTGTGGGATAAACTCCAAGTAATATTCCCGGTTTATTCTGTTGAATATATATCCCCACTGTGGGAGAATTATTTTGGATCTAGTCGTTGCTTCTATATCGCCAAAAGCAGGGGATTGAATAAATTCCTTCTTCGTTGAAGTTTTGATGACTGGTTCCACCCTGGGAGTGTATTCCAATTGCCTCACAGTGATAAGAGAACAAACTTCACCAATATCTGCCTCATTTAATTTTGGTGCCCTCGGCGAGCGTCTGGTCATTGGCTTTCTTGGAGGAATGTTTCCCTCTTCTTCACGTTAGCTTAACTTTTTTGACATTTTGAGAATCAACGCAGTCTTGAGATGCTCTCTTCACTTCTTCGACTTCTCTGGAAATGGAAATTTGTGTGCATAATGGAGGTGTTCAAAGATTTTTTATTTTTTAAACAGAGATAATACTTACCTTGTCGCATCATTTATTCAATTCAGGATATGAGTGCGTTTTCTACAAAATCTACCGCTAGATCTTCATTATGTTTAAAATTAAATTCAAACGTAGGTTCATGGGGCAGGCGTGGGCTATAATATGGTCTATTGGAGATTTAACATTTCCGTTGTTCAGTCGGCGCATGGGATAGAAACATATGTGGAGTGAAACATTAATTGGCCTATTAAATGGCAGAATTCGATTGTATCTCATGCTGAAAAAATCCCATCGTTTAGCTAATTTAACGGGTGGATCGGGAGTCAAGGCTTCTCTTTAAACACTCTTCGTTGATATCTCCTGGAAAAAACTTTGACGCCGATCCATATTTCCATACAGAGATGATGTGGGAGAGATGATACAAAAGTGTGACTAAGACACAAGGAAACCTAAGGTGACTCCAGATGAAACTAGGTCGTACAAAATGCTTATGTGACAAAGACACGTGCCACTTGAAACTGGCGTCTTTGTTTAACTGTGTTATTCAGAATCAGGGAGTTTTCCTTAGCTAATCATTTTAACAACATATACTACCCTACCGATGCCAAAAAATTATCAAGGATCGATGATCGACGATAATCTTAACCAAGTGCTCCCAGATTAACCGCCTCAAAAATTGTCGATGCCGAAAGTGCATCGGGGATCGGTGATCGAAGATGTGTCAATGCGGGAATTTTCAAAGATTTAACCCTTCAAGATTTCACCGACCCCGAAAAAATGAATCCGTCATCGACTATCGGGGGTTTATCATGGCTCATGTCAATGTTTATCCCTCTCGTATTTCTCTGACACCGATGGGAAATCAGCCAACTCTTGAATCTTCTTTTTAAACAACTAGTGTAAATTTACTCCGCCTTTTACCAATGCCGATGATGGATCGAATATCGACGATTATTATTACTATTGGGGTCGTTTTACTTGCTCATATTTTTCTGATGTCCAACATAAGTGCACTAGTCACAATTTTAGCTGCATATTCTTAGTTAGTCTGCCAAGTTCTTTTAAAGACAAAGGTTTCATATTAACAAGTTCAAATAAAACCAATTTGCTTGATAAAGAGACATAAAACAAAAAATTAGTAATATCTCCACAGTGGAATCAATTCATAAAGAAACACATAAGAAAAAAAGTTGTAGCCAAAAAGAGACAAAATTTCATGAAAGCTTTTAGGGTGTGTTGAGCGCTCAACAAGTTCATAAGAATTATGAGATACTATAGGAAGTTTGTAAAAAATTATGGAAAAATTGTTGCTCCTTTAACAAAATTTCTAAAAAATGATGTCATTGTATTGAGTGAAGAAATTGAGAAATATTTATTAACTTTAAAGGATGCCATGTACACTACTCTAGTATTATTAGTGTTATATTTTACTTATACTTTTTTGCTAGGATGTGATTCCTTGGACAATTTTTTTTTCATGGTTTTGATGCAAGAGTGATACCCCTTAGCATTCACCAGTAAGTATTTGTGAGACCACAATTTGGGTAAATCCACATATGAGAAAGAGATGATAGTCATCCTTTATGAAGTGCAGACTTGGCATCCATTCTCACAAAGTAACATTTCCATATCAAGACTGGCCATCTATTGTAATATTCTATATTACACAACATTCAAGAAGAGATACATTAGGGAAAACACATCAAGACACACATGATACTCAATAAGTATTTGTGGGAAGGTTAACCAACCGCCTTTCCATTCTATCTTCATGAGTATATATACATAGGATAAATGGTCGGAGCGGTTGTACCCGCTCCAACTAATCATTCGTTTATTCATTTATCCCTTTATTACATATATTCATGTACTCACTTATGTATGATAATTTCAAATCTCTAATGTGTGATTACTATTACAAGGGCCTAAGAGGCCTCCCAACATATCCCCCACACTTGAATCCTTGCTTGTCCAGAGCAAGTGTGCAACAACACCCTGGATCTCTACTCTTGCAGAAGTAACCTTACTATGCATCAACCGTTCATACCAATCTGGATAGGTAAATCAACTGCCAGATGTTTAGGAAGATACATGTATATAAGTTTTATTGTGACTGGTTTCCAATGGATCTGAGTGACTACATATCACATATCTCGACTCCTAGATATTCATATGATCAACTCTATAAATTTATTGTTGGGAACCATCAACTTCCATACTCACTTGAAACTTTGTTGTAAGACACTGGACCCCCTAACCCTTACTTAAACTGGTGGGGTGCCAAAATTTCCACTTTTTCCACTCAGTTCATTTACCTCAATGAATCCCATAGATGGTTTTTTCTCATCGACATATTTCCAATGAATGTAACCATGCTTGAATGTGAGCCCTAGATTGAAATTTACAGCCTCCTGAAGTTTATAGGATTTCATTATCAAATACACCTCATTACCACATGGCTCCCAATCATTCATTCCCTCCTTCATGGCTCTGACATGGAACCAACCACCTGGCCCCTTGGGCCCTCTAAATCAATGGCCTTGATCAAGCAGGACATTCCTTCTTTGTCATTGGTATTTTCCTTCCATGGATTTCCTAATCGCCCCAATTAGCAACTTCAACGACCACCACTCTATTGGGGAAAATCCATATTTTACGGCTCCTGGGAATTTACCCCCAACGATTTTGATCGTGTCGATGGATTTAACTTTCACAACATTTAATTCTTGTCCCTTTATCCTCTTCTTATGTGGCCATGTGGGACCCATGACAGATCAATGATCGAGGTTACTTCTCATCCCTACACCGATCAACAATTGAGATCTTCCCCATGCCTTTTTCATCGTCAACACATGACCTTACTAATATTCCATGCTCCAATGATGACACATCTGGGTCCGACGGTCTAGATCTCATCGTCATCACCTTCCATGCATCGACTATTGTTGTTTCTCGATTTCTAAATCTAATGATTAATATTTTTTCATTTTCCAAGGCTAAATATCGATGGGGTTTACACTTTGACCCTTGTACAAATTGTGTGTTGACACGTGGCCTTGTCACTACCTGCCACCTATTGTGACACGTGGTACTTCCATAGCCTACCACTTGGAATATTAATCCAATGGGTCTAATCCCTAGGCCCTTATTCTTCGTCGTTGAGGTTTCTTTTTCCCATAAATCTCTCCCACTAACAAGTTCTGAAGAAAATAATCTAATGTTTTCCTCTCCAAATTTTGACGACTCTCATATTGCCACATCACCTCCTTTATTATAATTGGCACTTGGGAGTCTACACTCCAACTTAGCCAACCATCCACTCTCGATGATGATGTGTCCAAGATCAATGGTCCAGATTTCTTGGCCTATAATCTGACGGTCAGGATTTAAAGTGAAGTTCCAAAGGACCTCCTCGGCCAATGGAGCCCACTTTCATCCCATTGATGAATCCTCTAGTGACACCTGTCACCCAAGGGAACATGATGGCTACCAATATAACACATTGCTTCATCATGACATCATCTTCCTTTATCTTTGTTGGCACCCTTGGCCAACATGTGACCATACTAACCTTCCATGCTCCGACAATGACACATCTGGATCTGACGGTCCATATTTCACTGAGATCACCTATGACCTATTGACGATTCTTATTCGTAATTGAATTAGCTCGTCATCATCATATAACTTCTTCTACCCCCTCTTCAGACCTTCGTCCACCCTCCTCTAATGAATGGTATCGATCTCATAAAATATTCCTCCAAAGGATAAAAAAATCTCATTCATTCTATGAGTCTTTGTTGTCATCGTCTAAGTACACCCACTTTGACTCCAAGGTCCACTATTGATCATCTCATTTGGATGATCCTCTCATCAGATATAAAGGTTCTTACAACACCCTCATCCACGATCAAGAATATCCATTAGGGATTTCTTTGTCAATGTGGATACTAGAAGATCCAACTGCTAAGAGCATTCATCTGACAGATCCAAGGCCTACATCCCACATCGTTGTTAGAGCTCTTCTCCAACCCATCCTCAGTCACTTGAGATATTTCGACAATCTCACCCTTCGACATATGGACGAGATTTAATCGTCTTGTCATATCTACGGTTGTGATTCATCCCACTTAACACACAAGTTTTGTTTTCTCATGACAATAATCCAAAGTCATGACTTAGCCAATTTTCAAGGGTTCCTCGAGGTATTTTCTAGGGTTTCACAAATCTTTCAACCCATTCAAAACAAAGAAACAAGATTTCTACTAGGCACACAATGAGAAATTGATTCCCCATCTCCATTCATGTCAAGGAGAGGGAGAATAAAACAAAGGTCCATCATCATCCTCTGGCCTTCAACCTGCCATTGTTACAATAATTATATTACTGTGCACACTAGAAGCATAGACACATGCTTATAAATCTCCTTCAATTTCATGACTTTAGGCATGGATTCACTTCAATTATATCATTATGAAGTATTCCTATCGTCTAAGTACAAATACTTTCCCACAAAGAAATATCAATCTCGTTAACCAAACATACATATTTACATTACAAAGACATACATCAACCCTCATTTCCATTCAATTACACAGAGTAAGGAAATACTTATATGTTTAGTGAATAATTTAATCATCCAACTGAGTGTGGGTGTTCTCCTTTCCACCAAACCATAGGCTTTGCATGCTCCGTAACTTTGGCAGCAGGCTACCCTTGTGCTAGGACATGATACCACCAGGGGATTCTC
>ML788449.1:181948-193307 GCA_009831015.1 Picea engelmannii
TTGTGGATTAATGGAGAGCTTCTTGTGGGAATATATTTTGGAGTATTGATGGAGAGCTTCTTGTGAGAGCTTCTTGAGCATTTTTGGTGTGGAACACTTGAGGATATTGAATATATATAGGTGAATGAGGTAACCAAGGATATATAAGCCGAAATTTTGAGGAAAGTGAAGAAAAGAAGGCCGAAATGCAAGGAAGGATAAATTCTTTTGATGGTGCTTTCTAAGGTATGTTATTTACAGGTCATCTCACCATTTTCACTATAACTTGTTTTATATAATGATTCAGATCCTAAAATTTCATTGAAAGTGAGAAAACACAGCCAAGTATCTATGGTTAAAAATTTAGCTTGTGGGTCGTTGTAGTTTGGGAGTTACACTCCGTGGAAAATAGGGTTTGTGGCTAGTCCTGAAACTAGTCAAAAGAAGGTGTTTCGGGTAACAACGTCATAACTTATTCATAATAGATCCAAATTAAGTGAGACCAATTTTTTTGGTTAGATTATAGTCTGTAGTATTCTATGTAAGTGTTTCATATCTATTCATCAAATATTTTGTGCAGGGCACGCTCTACAAGGTCGCTCTCTAGAATAAGCCAGAATTCAGCAAGGTATGCCATTTTTGCTATAACTCCTTTTCTGAGAGGTTCCAAGTAGTTCCACTTGGAGGAATTGCATTAAAAACACTGAAGAACATTTTTTATCAGTTTCAGATCTTTATTCAGTACATGTACAAAGTTATGATTATTTTAAGTTAGGGTTGTTGACTAATCCAAAACTAGTCATGGTTGAGACAAGCAGTTGATGAGTTGGCACATACATGAGGTGTATAGTTGATGATTTTGGTACATATTGATGAGTAATTGTTGATGAGTGGTTGACACATGATTGGTATATACTTGGTACACGGTTGGATGCACTTGTTTATGGTACAGGTTGATTACAGGTTGTTTGGCACAGGTTGGTGCATGGTTGATGCTCTTGTTTATGGTACATATTGATATCTGTTGAGGATTTTTGCCTCATCTCATTTGGTGCTGAGAATGAAAGTTGAGTCTTGCATATAGAGCTGGTGCTCTTGTAGAGTTGTACTTTATTCAGTTGTTGCTGATAAACCCCAAGGATTGTAGTCTGTAATAAAAATAAAATTGTACATACATCTTGTGTTCTTTGTGTTCATTGTGGTGATGACTTGTTGATGATATATTTTTGATATATGTTGCTGATATGTGCTCACATATAACTGGTTATGAATGAAAACAATGGGTAATGAATAAATGTTGAATGCTAATTGATGAGTTTTTGTGCAAGAGGGAAGTTTTGGGAAAAAGAGCCCCACACTCATTCACCCCCCCCTCTAAGTGTGGTAGGTCTGTCCAACAAAAAGAATAGGAAAATACTTCTTATAACTGCTTACTAGATATTTTTGCATCATCTAGAATTGCTAACAAGGGGATCGATAGTGGTCCTTGTGGTAATTTTTCTTCATCATCCTCCCCGCACTCCTCATCTGAGATGGGTGGGGTTCTATCCCTTTTTCCTACACTGGCAGAAAAAAATGACATATGTGAAAGAGAGGATTAGAACGAAACTGTCGGAATAATGTATTTGACCCCTTTTTAATCCAGGTGTATATTGGTGGCCGCCCACCTATTCCAAATTCCAACTGGCTCATCTTAACAATTTTCAGTTCAACAGGTTTCTCTGTAATGGGGAAATTTCTTTGTAATTATGGGTTTTGCACTTTCGGGGCTATCCCAAAGCCCTACACAACATCCAGGTGGATAATGGTGGCCATCCACCTATTCTAACTGGCTTATTTTGGAAGTTTTCATGTCAATACATAATTATGTACTTCCCAAACCATTTTGAGGCCCTAAACAATGTTTTCTTGGCTTGCAATGGTCAAGCTATAGATAGAGTGAGATTTTGATGGCATAATGTGTATTTATTGAAAATACCTTTCCAACGAGCTATCAAACGCCTAAAATGGAGATCGTATGAAAAAGTTACGACCCCGGGAAGTTGATGTACTAACTTACCCCAATGGGGCCCACATGAATTTTGGTGTTTCATCTCCTAGGATTAGGTTTTTGGATGTCTAGGGTTTTGGAATTCATTTTTATTATAAAAATTCCTTCAACGCCTAATTGTAATAATCTTCTTGAGAATGAGCGTATCCATCACATCTTTTCTCAGAGATAAGTTGCCACCATTCTAGCGAGTTCATTCAATCTATATTTTTATAGTCTCTGTACATACATTTCATTAATAGAAATCATGCATTATTGTATTTCTCTGTTTCTGGGAATATTTGTGTGTATTTCATTGTAATATATTTGCTTTCATTTCTTTCTAAAAATAATCCGGATCACTTTCAGAGTCTCTTCTCTTACGACCCCTGCCCATAGCTTTCCTTCCTTATCAAACATGGTGTCATCCAGGTAGAAAGGAAGAGGAATCATGTGGAATAGTGCAGGATCCGCTCCCAATGGGTAGATGAAAGTATGGTCCCGACCCATCTTAAATCAAATGTGGTGTGTGTGGATGTTGAGGATCAATTGTTGAATCCTCAACCATTGGGTAGCATTAACGATGTCTTCATGCAATTGCATAAAGCAACATTGTGCGCGTCGGGATTGGAAAGAAGTGACTTGGCATTCCAAGGATCAAACAAATTGGCATTCCACATTGAAAATGAAATGAGTAAGTAGCCATAGATAAAGTATGTCATGAACATCCACACAAGCCTGGAACATCTTTGCCAAAAAATGATGACACCAATTCATCCTAGTGCCATTCTTAACGAATTCCTCTACTACTATGGCGTTTAATGTGCATTACCCCCTTATGTAATTATTCATCACTTTTCTTGTGATAATGTAGTAGGCACACTATATTTTATCATCTTTGATGATCTTAATGAGAGAACCTCGACCTCCCCACCGAGTGTTGTATTTTTCATATAGTCTTAGAATGACTTTTTTGCAGCCATGCTTGCTTGAACCATGGAACCGATTTGTGACATCTTGGACGTCTGTGGATAACCCTATCAACTAATGTATGTCCTCGACATGGATAAGGTATCCCTTGTCAATCCACAATGTTCTATTGTGCATGTGGCAGATCAAAAATTTAGTACACTTAGCAACCTCTCCAGTGGTGCCAAAAACTAGAAGGTTACTCAAACTCATTAAGGTACTTGCTCGCAAAGGTAGGAAGTCTGGCTTCAAATCCCAAATCAGAGTGTCATCCTATAAAACAGTGCAATCCATAAAGGCATGGATGGCCATTAACAAGAATTCATTGGGATTTTTGAAGTCTACATCCATTATACGAGTGTGATCGAACTTCCCATGGAAATCGTTGATGAATTGGACACGAGGGTCAATGAATCCCTTAGGGACAATGGGCCTAACTAGTGCAATGGACTAGGTAGTAGCTTTGGGGACAGACCCCTTACCAAAATTGTGAACAATCCTGGCATGGTCTCAATGATAAACAAAATAGATAGGGGGGTGGAGTCATGGGGACGAGTTCATAGGTTGCACAGGGGGATCCAGGACTAAGTATGAACTTTGCGCAAAGAAAATAGAATAAAATTACTCATTGGGTGACCGAGATGTTTATATAGAAAGGTGATACGAAAACATGCATTGAATTTCACAAGTTAATAAGAAATAACATTAACATCGGAAAGATACATTACTACAACAAAATCGGCAATGAGGTTTGTGCAATTAAACACATTGGCAGAAAGTGGATAACAAGACGTCAGGAAAAACTAGAAAATAATTACTTCACCGGAAGTGAACTAGAAAAGGGCGGACAACTGGTAACATTAAAATTGACTACGATCGATAGCAATGAACAATCCAACAATATTACTAACGGATTTTAGTGACCCATGTGATAGAACGTGGGCACAGACTTTTAACTTCGGGCAATGGTAATTATGAGTAGACATGAGCAAGACCTCCTCGACCACAATGGTGTTATCTGGGTGGGGTAATTTGAAAATGACCCATAGAATCTAAAAACGACTAACAACCAAACACATTAGTGCATGACCAAAACAAAGGAAAACAACAAGGTAATTGAAAATCCTAACTACTATTTCCACTCCCGACATGTAGGAGGGTACAAAAAATTATCTTATTGAGAACTTGTATAGGGATTCATGCATGTGCCATTCACCCAACTAGGATAAAGGATACCATTGAGTTGTGCAAGTCTCACTGCTCCAGATTCATGTACCTCCGCAATAATAAATGTTCCAAGACAATGCATTTGTAATTTACTAGGATTCTTTTGGTATTTACTATCGTATAGGATAACCTTTTCTCCTTGCACACAATTTTTTCATTTGATGTGTCGATCATACCAAGCCTTCTAGTGAGATTTTTCAATGGTCTGATGAAATTCTATGAGGAATCGTGCTTCATACAGCTCGAATAACTCTGTAACCCTTTTCACAACTGATTCATCATATGTCATATGAGTGACTTGCATAATGTATAATATGGGTATGATAAACTCATTAGGAACAACAAATGCTCTACCATAAGCCAGTTGGAATGGAGTATACTTATGTAGTTTCTTAGTAGTGGTTTTGTATTCCCATAGTACAACAAAGAATCTCTCATCCCAAACCTCTTGGTTTGTGAAACAGACCTTAGTTAAGCCCCTTTCCAAAATCTTATTGAACACCTCATATGTTCCATTAGCCAGTGGATGGTAGAGGATTCTCTTGTGATGTTGAATGAGGAACTCACAAGTGAGGGTAGATACAGTCTAGTTGATAAAATGATCTCCTTGGCCACTGGTCAGACTCTAAGGGCACCTGAATCAAGCTATGATATGTTCAAAGATAAACCTAGCCATGGTATCCACAGAGCAATCCTGAACCGATTTCACTTTATACCACTGTGTAAGGTAGTTGGTTGCAATGATTATATAACTTGCCTTGGAATCCCAAGAAGGTGGGTTTATGGGCCCAATGAAATCAACAACCCACTTTTCAAAATCTTGTAGAGATATGACAGGGTGTAAAGGTAGTTCATCTCTGCGTGAGGGCTTCCCTACTTGCTGGAAAACATCACAAACCTGGGAAAATTCCATGGCATCTTTGAATACTGTAGGCTGCCATAAGCCATCCTATAATATATTTTGTGTAGTAGACTTACTACCAACGTTGTTAATGTTTATGCCATTATTATAGTTCTTTTCATTTCAATAGATAAGACCATCATAAGAACAAGATCACTGAGAAATACACATTCACAAGAGACACAACATTTATCCTAGGAAACCCTCTAGGGGAAGAAAACACAGCAAAAACTTCCTTATCATAAATAGCTTATACAATGTTCAAGAGATAACTCAAACCAATATAGAAAGTCCTCCCCAAGAGATGCACCACTCTTCTTCTCCTCTCTCTGGTAATTGCAGCTTGCCTCATAAGAGAAATGAGCAAGTGAGTTGTGTGTTTGAAGTGAGGCACTAGCCTCTTATTTATATCAGACTGGCATGTGTGAAAGGTCACAACTGGCAGGGCCGACCTCTCACTCTGGGTGGATAAACTCACCTTTAATTAATTCTGGGTCTTCCATTATAACTGTTGGGGCTGACTTCTTATTCTGTCCTTTGTAATTGTTCGATGACCAATCTGCAAAAGGGGATTTGGTCCTTATACAATTACCGACATGATTAATCCTCAATGGGGATTAATCCAATAACAATAATAATAATAATGACATTATTAATCCACAATGGGGATTTAATCCAATAAAAAATAAATAATAAGAATGCTCTTCGCAGTTACATTATTTCAACACTCCCCCTTAACAAGAAGGGTATTCTTCATCAGCATCAATGAGAGAGGTCTACATCATCAGTGGCATCTGGAGGACAATATCATCAATATCATCTTGAACCATTGTCTAGCACATTTATGAGTCATCAGAAGTTTTCTTCATCACCAACATCATCATTCTCGAAAGAATGATATCATCATCTGCATCAAATATGTATCAGTAAAAATGATACCTCATCACAGCACTAGGCTGGCACATCATAGTACTACACTAGCTCAATGTCACAACGGTTAAGATGGTAGCTCAATGTCAGTCACATCTTGCTTTACGTCTAATAACTAGGTCAAAAGCAAGTAATATCATCATATCGCTTTACATCTAACAACTAGGTCAGAAGCGAGGAATCATAACGTCATGCTTTACATCTAACAAATAGGTCAGAAGCATGACTCATCTTTCTTTACGTCTAACAAAGAGGTCAGAAGCAAGAAACACATCAACATCTCTCTTTACGTCTAACAATGAGGTCAGAAGCGAGGAATCACATCGTCATGCTTTACGTCTAACAACTAGGTCAGAAGCATGAATCATCTTTCTTTACGTCTAAAAACGAGGTCAAAAGCAAGAAACCAACGACGTTATGCTTTACATCTAACAACTAGGTCAGAAGCATAACTCATCTTGCTTTACGTCTAACAGCGAGGTCAGAAGCAAGGATCACACGACATCATGCTTTATGTCTAACAGCGAGGTCAAAAGCATGACTCATCTTGCTTTACGTCTAACAACTAGGTCAGAAGCAAGGATCACACGACGTCATGATCTACATCTAACAGCGAGGTTAGAAGCATGAATCATCTTGATTTATGTCTAAAAACTAGGTCAGAATCAAGGAATACATCTACTCCCCCTTTCAGAGAAGGTCCTTTCGGACAATACCAAGCTTATCCCGAAAGTGTTCAAACTTTACACAAGATAGAGGCTTAGTCATCACATCAGCAACCTGTTCATCCATGCTAATGTACTGGAGCTTCAAGGCTCCTCTCTGTACCATGTTGCGGATGAAATGATAGCGGATATTTATGTGCTTCGACCTGTTGTGGAACACGGGATTCTCTGTCATTTTAATACAACTTTGATTGTCACATAGAATCGTGGTTGTTCTCATCTCCAAATCAAATAGGTCTGTCAGCAACTTTTGAGGCCATATAGCTTCGCAGCTAGCAGAACATGCGGCAATGTACTCTGCTTCCGCTGTGCTAAGAGCAATACTGGATTGCTTCCTACTCTGCCACGAGATCATAGCTGATCCCAAACTGAAACAACATCCGGAAGTGCTTTTTCTATCAGCAACACTTCCTGCACAATCTACATCAGTATATCCACTCAGTGTGAAGTCATGATCTCCATGATAGCTGAGACCATAATCTACTGTACCTTTAAGGTACCTCATCACATGTTTTGTAGCCACTAGGTGAACATGTCTGGGCTCTACCAGAAACTGACTCAAGGTGTTCACTGCAAAACAGATGTCTAGTCTAGTGTTCATCAGGTACATCGTCGATAGAATAATCTGTCTGTACAGAGTGGCATCTATCAAATCTGACGAAGTATCGACCAACAACTTCAGCTTTGCTTCCATGGGAGTATTCATGGACTTGCATTCTAGCATGTCAAATCTCTTTAAGATTTCGACCGTGTACTTCCCCTGGTTAAGGAAGATTCTTTCCGGACTCTGCCATACCTCAAGACCTAAGAAGTAATGCATTAGGCCAAGGTATTTCATTTCAAATTATGCGGAAAGTCTCTGTTTACATTCAATGATGAGATTTTCTTCTCCAGTTAAGAATAAGTCATCCACATACAGTAATAGTATTACTGGTTCATTATCCATGATCTTGAAGTAGAGATTTGAATCTTCTTTACTCTTGGTAAATCCCGGGCTCATCAAGAAACTGTCTATATGGCCATACCAAGCTTTGGGAGCTTTCTTCTATCCGTATAAGGCTTTCTTCAATCGACAAACATGAGATTTCCTATCTTCAACCTCAAATCCTTGGGGTTGCTCTATATACACTTCCTCTTTGATAACACCATTCAGGAAAGATGTTTTCACATCCATCTGGTGCAGCTTCCATTTCATCTTGGCAGCAAGAGATATAATGGTTCTGATCGAAGTGTATCTGGCCACAGGAGAGAATGTCTCTTCATAGTCGATTCCTTCCTTCTGGGAAAAGCCACGAGTGACAAATCTTGCTTTGTATTTCTCAATACTTCCATCAGCAACATGTTTTATCTTGAAGAGCCATTTTGATGATACCACATCCTTACTTTTTGGTTTGGGAACTATTTCCCATACATCATTCTTTATTATGGTTTGGTATTCCTCTGTCATGGCATCTGCCCATTCCTTCTTCTGGATGGCCTCTTCAAAACATGTGGGTTCTTCATCAAGTAGATTTCACATCAAAGCCGTGTAACTGGAGAATGGCTTTGGTTTCTTCACCTGTCTTGTGGTTCCTTCTGGAACACCATACTTCTCTCCATCTTGAATAAGCTCTCTTGCCCAAGAAGGCTTTCTTTTATGGGAGAAGGTCCTTTGAGGAGGTTCTTGGACTTATGTTGTATCATGATCTTCAGGAGTCTCCTCATCAGGGGAAGCTATGAATTCCCTTACAGGTTCTGCAACTCTGGGAACTTCCCTCACGGATTCTGTCGTCCTGGGATTTACAGGTTCCTCTTCATATACCTCTTCAAGTTGGCATATTCTCGATTTCTTAAGTGCAACTTCTTCATCAAAGGTCACGTCCCTACTAATATCAATAAGGCAGTGACCAGGTATGTAGATTCTGAAGGCTTTGGATACCTCACAATATCCTACAAATATTCCCTTCTTTCCGGAGGGTTCTAGCTTGTTTCTTTTCTCTTTCAGTATATGGATAAACACTGGACAACCAAATATTTTTAGATGGCTTACCTCTGGCTTCTTTCCGATGAACATTTTTTCTGGGGTCTTGAACCCAAGTGCACTATGGGATAGTCTGTTCTACACATAAACAACTGCCATAGCTACTTCTGCCCATAAGCACATAGGAAGATCTTGATCGTCAATCATGGTCTTCATAGCTTCCATAATCGTTCTGTTCTTCCTTTTAGCAACACCGTTTTGTTGGGGATTATAGGGAGTAGTTATTTCCCTCTTGATCCCGACATCTGTGCAAAATCTTACGAACTCCTTCGAGGTATATTCTCCTCCATTATTTGACCTAAGTATCTTAATCTTTCTTTCAGAAAGATTCTCTATCAAGGCTTTGAATTCCTTGAATTTATTGAATACTTCATCTTTAGATTTTAAGAAATATATCCAGGTCTTACGAGAATAATCATCAATAAATGATACATAGTATACATACCCGCTAATGGAGGATGATGGCATTGGGCCACACACGTCAGAATGGATGAGTTCCAATTCTCCTTCTGCTTTGCTGTCCCTCTTTGGAAAGGGGTTCTTGATGTTCTTCCCTTGTGCACATCCATTGCATATGCCTTCCTGATCAACCTTGAGTTCTAGTAAAACTGTGACATCTTTGCATATGTAAGGTATCACCTTGTAGTTGATGTGGGCTAATCTTCTATGCCAAAGTTCGCATGAATTTTCGATGGCATGGGTCATAGCAGTTTCTGGGTGACCCTTCAACTTATATAAACCATTTTCTTCACTTCCAATGACGATTGCTTCATTTAAGGTTTCTCCCTTAGCCCACATAAGAAATTCTCCATCTATGAAGGCAACTCTATAGAATTTCTTGTCTAAAGCTGATATGGAGAGTAAGTTCTTCTTTAGGCCCGGTACATAGAGTACATCCTTCATTGTTATTCAGTTTTCTGAATCTAGCTGGTAGTTTGATTCTCCTATTCCCTTAATGGGATATTGATAATCATCTCCAAGAGTTACTTTTTGAGAAAACTTCTTTTCTGAAATACAAGAGAGAATATTTTTCTTACCCGTCATATGCTTTGATGCACCGCTATCAATGAGCCATGTGTCCTCTCTAGGTGATACAGATCCTGAGAGAGCTGAGATTAAGACATGGTCCTTAATCATCTTCATAGGCGGTTCTTCATCTTTGGAAATGTGAGCATGTTGCCTTTTGTGATTCCTCTTGTACTCTTCTCTTCTGACTGGACAATTTTTCGCCTTGTGTCCCATCTTATCATAATGATAGCATTGTATAGATGAGAGATCTCATCCCTTGCGTTGTCCTTTCTTCTGAAAATTTCTTGAATGAGATTCTTGATTATTGAACTTGTTTGATGGTTGTGGTTCTCTATGAGATTCCCTTTTGAAGTAGGGTTTCTTCCTTCCTCCTTTTGTATGAGTATCTAGGGATTGATCATCGTCCCTTGCTAGTAGTGCTTCACGGTTGGCTACCCTTGTTTCTTCTTGGGTGCATTCTTCCCATAGGCTTTCAAACTGTAGTTTTTCCTTTCTGCCGCATACTGATTGGATGAAGGCATCCCAAAGTCTTTTGAAACCATTTAGGGTGGTTATTACAAATTCGTCTTCGTTGATGGTGTCTCCAATCGCTTTCAACTGTTCTTTTATTTCAGAGATTCAGAAGAAATATTCTTGAATCATTTCTCCTTTCTGCATCTTGGTATTCTTCCACTGAGTTCTGAGATTCATATTTCGATTGATGTTATTTCCTTCATATAGTTTGCTTAGAGCATCAAAAATCTCCTTCGGGGTTTTATTTGACAATACATATGGGATTAGGTGGTCTTTGATTGAATCTGCAATGACTCTATGAGCCCTGATTGAGTCCTTCTGATGCTTCGCTTTCTCTACGACATCTTCAGGTTCCTCCACTTCTTCTTTGATAAATTTTGATAGGTCATTCTCTGCAAGGTTCAGACTAATCCTATACTTCCAGGCACGGAAGTTGTCTATGCCTTCTAATTTCTCAACAAGATTTGTGCTTGCAGACATCTTGTACTTTCGACAATAAAAATAACCAAAAAATTGAAAGTACTCGAAATCAAATTTTGACCTTACCAGGAGGTGTGCTTGGCTGAGGCGAGTAGCTTGGTGTCCTCAGATATGAGAAAATCCAAATTTTACCCCGTCAAATCTGATCTGCGGATTTTTGGACTGGTGCTTCCAGTACTTCCAGTACTTCTGGTACTGGTTTTTTGGTACTTCTGGTATTGTTGTGAAACTAGGGTTTCACTTTCCGGGAGATCCAACCACTGAAAAGGTTCACTCTAGGTGCCAAATTGATCCATGGGGGAGGGTGCAACTTTCTAGGAGGTTAGGGAGCTGAAAATACTCACTTTTGCAAAACCCTAATTTTTGGGTACGGTAACAGTGACGTTTTTCCTCTTGCAAATTGTGCTTCCTTCGGGTTGGCTCTGATACCATGTTAATGTTTATGCCATTATTATAGTTCTTTGCATTTCAATATATAAGAGCATCATAAGAACAAGATCACTGAGAAATACACATTCACAAGAGACACAACATTTATCCTGGGAAACCCTCTAGGG
>ML788449.1:193521-218372 GCA_009831015.1 Picea engelmannii
ATTACCGACATGATTAATCCTCAATGGGGATTAATCCAATAACAATAATAATAATAATGACATGATTAATCCGCAATGGGGATTTAATCCAATAACAAAATAATAATAAGAATGCTCTTCGCAGTTACATTATTTCAACAAACGTATCCACCCGCAACTCCACTATGGCACTCCCATAATATATCTGGTCACTCATGATCGAGTACACACTGTGTTAGAATGATATATAATCCCAACTTGTATATTTTTCTGGAAATTAGTTGATAATTCATTGCCCTGACAACTAAGTGTCTTTTATGAGTCGTGGAATATCCCTCAGGTGTTGTATCGGTCATGAGGAATAAAACAATTTCTAACAAATAGTCCAGAATAGCCTCAATGCAGAACAAATATGCATAAGGAATTTGATCATCTAGGGCTTCACCACTCTCACTAGACTCTAACCGAGAGAGGTGATCGGGCCCAAAATTCATTTTTCTAGGCTCGACGATAACCTCAAACGAAAATTCCTAAAAAAGTAGCAACCATCAACAAATTCGTCCCTCTAGAACATGTTTGTTAACCAAATACTTTAATGCAAAATGATTAGTAAAAAACTTTAAATGACCACCTAAAACATAATGTTTATATTTTTGTAAAGCATATACCATAGCCAAATTTTCTCATTCGGTGGTAGTATAGTTGCGTTCTTCTTGGGAGAGATTTCGGTTGGAAAAGTAGATAGGATGATCCATATTTCCTTCTCCAGGTTGCACAAGGATAGCCCCTAACACAATGTTGGAGGAATCAATATGCACATGGAACTCCACGCCCCAATTGGGGAAAGTAATAATGGAGGTTGTACTCAACTCTTCCTTCAAGGTGTCAAATTATTTATCGCAAACTGAATTGCAATGAAATCCGTCGTATATCTTAAGTAATTTTTCCAATGGTGTTGTGATACTAGTGTAGCCCCTGATAAATTGATGGTAATATACGGTGTGCCATAGGATAGTTTGCAATTGATTGAAAGAGGTAGGAGTAGGCATATTGAGGATGATTGCACCTTTTGCACGGTCCACCAACACTCCTTCCCTACAAATGATATGGACAAGTACATTCCCAAATGCTATGCAAAAGATACACTTTTTCAAATTGATTGAAATATGAAGCTGGCGACATCGATCTAACATTAAACGCATGAGACCAATATGCTCTTTGAGTAGACTGTATACCATCCAATCATCCAAATAAAATTCATTAAATTTATAGATGAAGCAACAAAATGCGACAATCACGATCTAAGAAAAAACTATTGAGGCATTCTTGAGCCCAAATTCCATGACATTGTAAGCAAATGACCCCCACTCTCTCGTGAAGGTATTTTTATTTTTATCTTCTTATGCAATCCTTACCTGGTGATATCCATAATATCCATCAGTAAATGAATATGCTTCCCTTCTTGCGATCTGATTTAAAAATCCGTCACAAAAAGGAGTTGAACATGGGTCATCAACACATGCAAAGTTTCAAGCTCTGATAGTCAACACAAACCTTGATATCCTCCATACCCTTTTTACTCTAAATGAAAATCGGGTTGATACACTCAACCTCATCCACTAGGAATATCAACCTAGCTGCAAGCATGCAATCAATATCCTTCTTGAACTTTTCTTTGAATCTGGGGTTCAGATGGTATGGTCGATGCTTAACAGGTTTCGCGTCAGGCTTCAGTTCAATTCTCAATTCTCCTAGATCTCCCTTAATTCCCTTCATCTCCGAGAAGCTGGTGGGGTATAGGTCCTATATTCCCTTAACATGGATTGAATTTCAGTCATGGTTTGTTTGTCCCAATAATCCCCTATAGAGGCTATGTTGGGATGCTCCATACTACCTATATTAGCCTTGCACAACTTGAGAGGAATAGTGTAGGAGATACTAGCTTCACGCGAAATGGTATCTTGAATCGTCCTAGTGCCTTGGATTATTTAAAGGATAGATGCCTAAGGTATTCTAAATATTCAGGATCGTCTGGGGTAGTAGAAACCTTACTATAGTAAATAGGTAGTGGCATAATGGCATGCTTTGTTGGCTCAATAGATGGGTTAAAGCTAGAACATAGTAGGTGTTTATGCATAGAGAAAACTACATGGGGATAGGTAGGTTTGAAATTATCTGTGAATAAAAATATTTTAATCAGAGAGACCATGATATATTGGATGCTCATGGATTTCAGTTCCAATCCATCTAGCTTCTTGAATAGTGACACATCATGTTGATAAATGTTTTTATCGTCCCTGCTGTCATTTTTCGAAAGAGGCCTCTAAATCTTCCCCGACAAACTGAATAATTCACCAACTGATTGAACCATATGCGGTAGGATTAATGTAGTTTGTGTGATTTCCTTTAGTCACAATATATAGATGATCCAAGACATGATGTTCCATTTTGTCTTCTAAGGGTTCAGTGTATTGTGGCCCTAGGTACAGATATAAAGGTTGAACCACTTTCATACCATCCACTTTGAATGTCATAGATTCCTTCTTTAGGTTGATCACAAAATAATTGTTGTATTTCCAATCAATTCCAAGAAAGGATGGATATGGATTCTTCTCCCCCATGATCTAAATGACCTCAATTTCAACAATAGTCTTGACTTCTATTAGATATACTTCCACATTTTCCATCCTCCCTACTGGGTAAATACAATACTGTTTCACCATGAGAAATTGAATTGGGGAATAAACCAACATGGTTTTTCCCATAGATTCCCACGTTTTCTTTGGTATGATATTAACATCTGAGTCCAAATCTAGCATGACATCATTAATTTCATAACCAGGAATATGGGAATTTAGTCTGAACTTCGTCTTGACCTCTTCTTGCATCTTTATATTCGACCTGCATTCTTCTCGGGTAGATTGACAACTATAGATCCCTCTACATTTCCCTAAAATCCCAGAGCTATGCTAATGGTGTTATGTAACTTTTGGATAAGGTGTTCATCATTAAGGATATCAAAAAAGAGTTGCAACCATAAGGTAATAATGTTTTTTGACTAATACGATGGACCCTTGTATGGGACCATTTTTTTCACAACTTGATAGGGAAGGGTATAGATTGGATTCACAACTTTTGGTATCGCAGAGTTAGACATATGGAAGAAAAATTCTACTGCATTCTAAAATAATTCCTTATGGTTTACAAGATCATATGGGGGTTTAGGAACTACCTTTTGAATCTAAATTTGATTAAGATGTTGAACATCTACATCGGTCTTTGCGCCTCCCCTTGTTATAACATGAATGTTGGACTGCCTCTCTTCCGTGGTTGGCCTTGGTTTTGAGTTTGTCAAATTGGATCCCCTTTTTATTGCGTAATCTTCCCATCGTACGATTAGGTCAGGATAGTCCTCAATAGCATGGGAATTTTGTTGGCAGTGTGTGCACCATGGTATCCTCGGATGTGGGAAGTCCCTAGTAAGGTGGCCATGTTCGTCATAGTTGTATAAATGAGTGGGTCCTCTACCTCCGGCTCATCCTCTTATAAAATATCATCTGCCTCTGTGACCTCATCCAAACCCTTGAGGGGATTCGTCAATCCTAAAGGAAGAGTGGTCTAGTCAGTCCACAAGAGAATTTAAAGCACGACATTTCTTGGTGGTATGGGTGGCCAACTCACATAATTCATAGTACCCCATATTTGGAACAAATGTATATTTCTTTAAAATGGGGCAGTGTCTCAGAGAATGTCCATGGTGTCTAAAATATCAAAATACTCATTGGGTTGACCCCTTTACTGAATCATGAAGGCATGGAATTGCATAGGAGCATGAAATGGCATTGTAGTCACAACTTGCGCAACACCACCTGATGGTCCGATTGGTGTTGGAGGCATAGGGTGGATCACAACTCCTCCACCCTGGGATCTTAGACACTTTCATTGTATGACCTTTGGTGTAGCAACTAGTGCAACAGACCTATGGTCGACCTCCTCTAGGTAGGGACAACTTCTGTATTTTCTTAGTAAGGGTGGAAATCTATCCCCGGAGTTGCACAATATTATTATCTTTTGGGGATCTCATCATGCGCAAATTCCCATGGTATCTAGCCATTGCTTCAATTTTCATGGACTGTTCTAATGCTTTTCCCAAAGTGGCTAGTATTTCTTGAGTTAATGGAATCCCAGTCAAAGGAAAAATCTCCTAAATGAACCATTCACACTCATGATTCTCATGAATAGGGTTTGCTAGCTTCTCTATTTCATATTTGAATCATTGGTTGTACTCCCAAAAAGAATCCCCGTCTCTTTGTTTGATCTCTCACAACCCGTAGAGGGCCTGTTGTTTAGATTGAGGTAGGAGAAAACATGCAATAAATCTTGGTTTGACCTGAGAAATATTAAAGGGTTTTCCCCAGGGAGTCTCTTGGGGATTCCTGGGCTCAATGGACTTCATGTACCCTTTTAATTCTCTACCTCTCAATGGGGTCTAGAATTCGACTAGTTTATTGACATATAGAGTTCTGCAGGAACTCCAAATATCCTCACATAAGGACTGATGTTGCTCAACATCCTCATCCCTTTTACTCCAAAATTATGGGTATTGGGTGAGTGATCCTGCATGTTGAGTTCCCATGGATCCTATCAATATAAATATTAATCATGGTCCTGGTTGTACTAGAGATGAATCACTTGCTCCACTTCTTCTACTACTATAATTCGAACCTATTATATTATACCTATGAGAAACAATAGAAATTGTTGTAGGATTCGGTGTATAATTTACCCGATTTGTAGAAGGGACAGAGGGTGGGGGTGATCCAAGGCTAGTTCCTTTGGTTTTGGAATGGAAATATTTTGTATGGGGGTCGTGTAGCTGTGTAATATTGTACCATTTCCTTGATAAGACTCAACATCTTCTGATGTAACATTACTTGACTCTCCCGCAGCTCCTTCAAGGGTTAGAATTGAGTCTCATTCTCCTGAAATGGTGCTGATCCTAACTCCTACTCGTCTACTTCCTTCAAAACTTTCATTTTTATCCCCAAATATTTTTTTCAACCAACAAATGGCCAATATTTCGTGTATATGCAACTCCCACAACTTCTCTAGTTCTTTCCTATGGGTGCTCTCAAGGTCAATCATCTTCCACAAATGATTTGACCTCTTCATCAAATTTCTCATCTTCTCTCACCAATTATTTTCAATCATAACAACCCTTCTTATAATTCTTTCATCTCTATCATTTTTCTCATGACAACGACCCCCATATTTCAAGAAATTTCTTAACCTAACTCATGAACCCTTCACCTGAATCACCTGCCCCTCATGCATAGGGGTTTACGCTGCCATCTCTCCTGACAGAATAGGTAGAATTCCTTCTTCCTCCAACATAATATTCATCCACAGAGGAATTTCTCACAATAGTCTTCCTCAGGGGCCTTTGTAAAAAATTGCTTCTGCTTTTGAAAAAGACTAGTGGTTCTTCACAACAAATTCGATGATGTATCCATATAGCGTATTTTGACCCAAAAATATACCTCACTAAAAATAAAGTGATCCAATCGATGGAGGGAAGATAATTGTGAAACTTTCTAATGGATCCTTCTCTTTACTCGATCTTTAAATTTGGGCACTTCTTGTAATTGATCGAGCCAATGAAAAAATTCCTTCCAGATACATAAAATTTCATACTGATCGTTGGCTAGATGAGCATAATAGATTGTGACCTTCATAACCCTCAAACTCTTCTGTCATAACTCAATTTATTGAAATATGAACTCATCACACCTTTGTTCCCACCACTTGTAAATGTCCGACTTGAAAATATGATGTTGCATCCTATGAAATCTTGCTCATAAATCAGGTCCTGACAATGAAACCATATGTTGGTGCATGATTGGAGACCAGGTTTCTCAGAGTTTTCCAACAAAGTCACCATTATATATAGAGTGCTGACATATTCAACCTTCTGCAAGGGAAGGAGGCCTGACTCGAAGCACTGCTGAGAGTTATGTGAAATGGAGCGAAGTTGAAGAGAATGTAGTGGTGGGAAGAATGCAACCCGGCTAATCGATCATGGGTTGGGACGTTAAACATGGAAGACATAGTCTAAATGGAGTTACATAACACTTACAATTATGCTTACTTCATACATGAAGAAATATACATAAAGTAAAATAACCAAACAGATCAACAATGGAATGTATGCAGTGAAGAGATATACAATGCATAATAGAGACTTGCACAAAAGAAGCATACACATTTCAACAAGATACATACACCATTTATCAAAATTTCAGGCATCCAATCATTTCTCTTATTCATGTAATTTCATAACATTTGATACAAATTTATGTTTCCATCTTGTATAGAGAATAGCATATCAACTATAAAATTAGTACATGGTTTTCCTGTAGTTGGTATGATCATAGAAAGCATTTACTGTATTCGTAACTTTGAAATTAATACAAAAATCGAGAGCTAGAATGAACAAAAAATCATAAGAATGATAGCGATTCATAGAAAAAACTAGAACGACTCAATAACTAACTAATCCTCAACTAACTTAATCCTAACCCATTACATAACCCCTTACTATCGGGTTTTTCCATGGACTTCTTTCTTTCTTCATTTTGGTGTTTTTATTTCTTGATTTCTCCTTATTCTGGCATTCTCTCGAATGTTCCAGATTCTTCCACTATTCTGTCCAACTAGATCATGTATTGTTTCTGAATTGGCATTCTAATGCATCACTTTCCATTGGATTTTCATTGCATTTCTCTATTTTTCACCAGTCGTAGCTTTCTGCTAATTTTCTCTGCTTTTCCCACAATACTATGATATTTCCGCAAAATCAAGTCTTTTCCAAAAATGGAGGTTCCAACAATTGCCTTCGGGACTTGGGATTATACACTCCAACTTAGCAAATCATCCACTCCCGACGAGATGTGTCTAGGATCAATGGTCCATATTCTTGGCTTGTAATCTGACGTCCAGGATTTAAAGCGAAGGTACAAAGGACCTCCTCACCCAACAGGGCCCACTTTCATCCCATCAACCAATCCTCTAGTGACACATGTCACCCTAGAGAACATGTTGGCTGCCAAGTTTCCACACCACATCATCATGACATAATGTTCTTTTATTGTCGTTGACACCCTTGGCTAGCATGCGACCATAATAACCTTCCATGCTCCAATGAAGACACTTCTGGATTCAACGGTCCATACTTCACTGAGATCACCTTCGATAGATTGATGGTTCTTGTTCCTACTTGGGTTATCCCATCATCCTCGGCTCACTTATTCGACCCCCTTTTCATACCTTCATCCACCCTTCTCTGATGAATGGTCTTGATCTCATCAAATCCTCCTCCAAAGGATCAATGACTCTCATTCCTTCTCTGATTCTTTGTCATCATCGTCAAAGTACACTGAATTTGACTCCAGGGTCCACTCTCAATTGTCTCATCTCGACGATCCTCTCATTGGATATAAAAATGCTCACAACATCCTCATCCATGATAAAGACATAAACTTTGATTTTTACCTAGGGGATAGTTAACGTTCCTAGGCCCCTCCCTCATGGAAATTTGGGTTAAAATCCAATGACTTTAACTCACCCGGGGCCACTTCTGATAGGTCAACGGTGTTGGGGAAATATCATGGTCTCTGGCTCATTTATTTTTCCTTCCTTCTCTAGGATATCAAGTTCTCTTCTTTTGATGATATGGGGATCGAAACCAATGGTCCAGATCTTCTAGTATGGCCTTCTCCATATCAACGGATCCCAAGCCCTTAGAGGTTTCTTTGTTAATGTGGATCCTAGAAGATCCAATGGCTGAGAATATTCATGTGATAGATCCAAGGCCTACAAACCCCATTTAATAATTAGATCTCTTCTCCAAACCATCCTCAATCACTTGAGATATTCTGACGATCTCACCATTTGATGTATGGCTAATATTTAATCATCGCATCGGATATATGGTTTTGTTTCATCCCACTTCACACACAAGTTTTTTCTTTCATGGAAACAATCCAAAGTCAGGACTTAGCAAATTTTCAAGGGTTCCTCCAGGTCTTTTCTAGGGTTTCACTAGTGTTTCACTAGTGTTTCTTGACCCATTCACAGTAAGCACCAAGCCTGGTACTTGGAACACAATGATAAATTGATTCCCCATAGCGATTCACATCAAGGAGAGGGAGAATAAGACAAAGGCATATTGGCCTCCTCTGGCATTCAAATTTCCATTATTACATCAATTATATTACTGTGCACACTAGAAGCATAAACACATTCTTAGCAATATCCATCAATTTCATTCCTTTAGGAATTGATTCACTTCCAATATATTATTATGAAGTATTCCTATCATCTAAGTACAAATAATTTCCCATAGAGAAATATCAAGCTCATTAACCAGACATGCACATTAACAACTCAAATACACACATCAATACTTAATTTCCATTCAATTAAACAGAGTAATAAAATACTTATCTTTTTAATGAAGAAGTTAATTAACCAACTGACTGTGGGTGTTCGCCTTTCAACCCAACCATAGGCTTTGCATGCTCAATAAATCCGACAGCAGGCCACCCATATGCCATGCCATGATACCACCAGGGGATTATCTCTTTCTCTCTCTCTCTCTCTATTGATTCCTCAATTCATGAAATAAATCAAGAGGTTATTCTCCTCCACTTCTCCAACAACAACAAAAGTTTCCCTACTCTGCTCCAGCTCAGAACTATTCCATGATTTCTTCCTTAAATCCCTCTGTTGCACTCACCTATGCCTCTCTGTTCTCTATATTCTACACACATTACTTCATTCTTGACCTCTACGTTTTTTTTCTCTTGAATACTATTTGTTCATCGAGTCTTCTTCATACCTCAACTCTCCCCACTCCTCTCGACCAAAACTGCTTCTTCCCTCATGCATCTCTTGCATGTAATCCTCAGGAAAGTTCTTGACTTGTCTTCTTTATTTTGTCAGAAGAAAACCCATAGGTCAATTTGCGTTGCAAAATTGGTACTCTGTTGTACCTTTGGATGGAATCTTATGTTGTCCTAGCCAAATTTCCCATACATATATTCATTGGGGAGGTTGGTTGTTCAACTACCAACCCCTCCTTATTAACTTGTTTGGATTTAGATGCAAGCTCGAGAAACACGAGCATTTTCTTCAGATTACTCCTAGAGGTGGCTTGGGGTCTATTGCACATGAATTCCCTTATTTCCTCCCAACTAATCTCTCATGTGATATCATGGCGTGTACTTTCAAGGCTTTACCCTGCAATCATTTGGTTGGAATTTTCCAATTAAACATTAATACATTTTCAATGTTTACATGCCATTGCATGGTAATCATTAATCATGATTAATTGAAATTTGGAGGAAATAGAGGTATTACATTTGTATTTATCCAAGGAGCCATTGGGGCTCTCTCTAGGGATTCTCCAGTAATCTTTCGCACCTGGGGGTTAATTTTATGTAATCGAGAAGGGTCTATGACATTATCCAATCCTACCATTCCTCTTATTTCTTTGTCACGACTCGGGGAAATTTTATACAACTCTTCTACCAAAGGGATCAATCACTTCAAGTGTTCTTGTGTCATCATATTTATCATTTAATCTATTGTGCATGTGTCTTAAGTGCTCTGCTCAATTAGTTGCTGCAAAAATTTCTTGCATCAATGCTTCCACTTGGTATTCTCATTGCTCTATTGTTTACCAATCTTCTTTATCTTCTACTGCTACCATTCATGGCTATGTTCTTTTAGGATTTCAGATCTTGGAGTCTGTAATTCATATTACATTAAGGATGACTAACTAAGACTCTACTTTTAGTAAAAATAATTTTTTTTTTCGGTACCGGGTTTTTACAGACTCAATAAAAATTTGTCGACTAGGAATCCACTGATGTTGGCAAGAAGTCGATCTCGTCAGCCAGAAACTGAATTGAATTACATCGGTGGAGAGGATGGCATTTTTTAAAGACACATGTTTAACCATCTCCCTTAATTTGACTCAATTAACTCAATTGTGCACTTGAATCAATCTAGTAAAGTTTAATTGATTCACTCAATATATATATATATATATATATATATATATATTATTTATTATTATTTTTTTTTCAGCTTTGACTAACCCGACTAGCCTTAGACTAAACTAAACTCAATATCTCGAATAAAAATCACTGACAATATCCTTCATGTAACACATTATAACATAAGACTTTATGATAATGAAGTATTTGGAAACATCACACAATACCTCATCTTTGAAGGGCTTGATGTCGTACGACAATTGACACTATTGACTGACACATAGATTGCTTCCTTAGTGAATCCATCCAATGGTGTAGGGTTGTGGGTGCGGCATTGTCGGTAGGACCAAATGCTTGATGACCTCTATTGAGATGAGGTTCTTCTAGCTACCTCTATCAACGATGAAGTGCAGCGGGGTGCCTTTTACCCACATTTGTGAATGGAAGAGGCACTCACCTTCTTTTGGCTCTTCTGGTTCACCAGGATGGAGATAGGTGGTAGAAACAATGGCACTGGGTTCCACATCAATGATCTGTCTTCCCCTTTCTGGTTCTGACTCAAAGTCAGAACCCACATCTAATTTATAGGATTTCACTTCGGCCACCAATGACTGCTTTGAGTGACAATCAACACTGTTATGCCAAGGGCTCTTATGGAAGTTGCACCACTTCTCGGTATCTTTCTTTGTCTTTTTGGTGTCCTTCTTTGCTTGCATCTTGGACTAGTTGTCCTAATACTATCCATATTTTCTCTGTCCTTTGTTCTATTGGTTGGGGCTGCCTCTTCCTGGATTTTACTGCGAGGGGTTCCCAGGCCCAAATTGTCGCGTCTTTTGTTTGAGCTTCTGCTTGATTTTGACAGCATATCGGTAGGCCGCACCCAAGGATGAGATGTAAAGAAATTCCATTTTGGTCTAGAGGTATTTATGTAAAGCATCGTGATACTTGAGTACTAGATTTCACTCAGAATCTTTGATACCTAGCTTGGTGCGCAAGGTATGGAAGATATTTGTGAACTTTGGCACTGCTTGGTCTCTTTCTTGCCGTAGTGTGGTCCATTTGGTATACAAGTTGTCATAACTTCTAAAATGGTAGTATTTTTCCTTAATAACATCTCTGAAGGATTCCTAGGTGGCCATGACTGTAAATAATGAGGGTTCCTCCATTTCCTTTTGCTCACAAAAAGTTTCCCACCAATATTTGACATGGGGAATGTCTTTGAGGAGTCAAAAAGTAATATTTTCTCTATTCGAAAAGTTATGGACAAACAAATACCCTTCCAGTAGATTTAACCACTTTTCTACAGCATATGCGTCTATCTGAAAGTCAAATATAGGAATATCGAAGTTGATTTTTACCTTGAAGGGGGCGGCACCTCCGCTCAAGGAAGATGTATTGCCTATTGGTAGCCGCCGAAGGATTTGTGTGAAACTATCCATCATCTCATTCCTCTATTGCATGAGGGATTCCTTAAGAATTTTTTTGAAAGGATATCATGTCCCATCATATTTTTTTTCTCATGACATGAGAGGTCTCTTGGGCGTGGAAGAGATTTTTTCCTCAAGAGAAACAAGCTCGAAACCTAATTCTTTGTAGCATGACCTCATTGGGGACATGAATTAAGACGACAAGGAGTAGACCGCTCCGATACCACTGATTTGGATTTTATGAGAAGAAAAAAATGAATATAGATTAGTAAAAGATGCTTAACACAAAATAACAAAGATACAGTAAAACTAGTTTTCTATTCAATAAGGAAATAAGATGAAACTGTAAAATGCAGCGGAAAACAAGCTTGTTGGAATGGTGGCGGCTTATCTTTGAGAAGAGATGTGATGGCTGTGCTCATTCAAAAGAAGATGATTACTATGAGGCTCTGAAGGAATTTTTACAATAAACAGGAATTTCAAAAAACCTAACCCTAGGAGATGAAGTGCCAAAAGTCATATCGGCCTCGTTTGGGTAAGTTAGTACATCAACTTCTCAGGGTCGTAACTTTTGCATACGATCTCCGTTTTAGGCGCACGATATCCTGTTGAAAAGATATAATCAAGGATACTCATTTTGGGGGATCAATAAGAGACTTTGGCTATCATTGAGAAGCTCGATCCCAAAAAACCTTCATTTAGGCCCTCAAAATGGCCCTGGAAGTTAAAAACTGCTAAAAATAGTAAATTGCCAAAATTGTTAGAAAATTGTTTTGACCGACTTGGAAAAGGTGGGTGGCCACCGATATCCACCTGAATCAATCCTCCCTCCTTAGGAATAAATGGTCTCCATTGCGTTGAGTTCCCCCATCAGATGAGGAATTTTCTACTAAATTTGGCCCCGAGTGAGCCACTTGCCTTGGTGCAGGAGTTGTCCTGCTTTGACGACGCGATAAAGATGGATCCTTTGTTGTCGAGTGCCCTTGATATGTGTGTCAAAAATATGATCACTAGATTCTTGTTGCATGTAGTCAGGGTTGAGCTCTATTGGTGTCAACTTCTCTGCTATCTCTAAGGTGTCCAATAATGGTGGGAAATATGGTCGAAGGAGAGCCACATTGAAGACTGGGTGCAGGCCAAGTAAAGGGGGAATGTTGAGCTCAAAGTAATTTTCACCCACAACCTTGGTGATGGTGTAAGATCCATAATGTAGTGGGATAATCTTTTGATGGGGCCCTGTAATGTGTTCTTTCTGCAAGTGCAACCAAACTTTGTTTCCCACTTGAAACTTATGTGGCACCCGATGTTGATCATGGCACTGCTTGTACTTGGCATTAGAATTTTGTAGAATATCCTGAACTTTTTGTCTGATGTGTTGGATCTGCTCAATGAATTGAGTGGCCTTGTTATATTTTGGTGGAGCAGGGGACAATTTGGCCGAGGTGGTCACTAGGGGTAGTGCAACATCCCTGGGGCCCAATGGTTGGAATCCCAACCCCACCTGAAAGGGCTTGTGGCCAATTGAGCTATGAAGGGCTCGATTGTAGCTATGTTGGACATAGGGAAAACTCACATCCCATGTGTGGGGGTCTTTTGAATTGTACATGCACAAGATATGTACGATCATCCTATTGACGACCTCAGTTTGGTCATCTATCTGGGGGTGGAAGGCAGTGGATTTGGTGAGCTTGGTATCCAACAGTGACCAAAGGATCGACCAAAATGTGCTGAGGAATCGACTATCATGGTCTGAGATAATGGTTTGTGGGATCACAAAATGTACCCATACTCGTTCAAAGAAAAGATTGACAGTGGCTTCTACTGTGAGATTCTTCTTGCAAGTGACTAGAATTGACATCTTGGAAATGCGATCAACAAACATTAAAACACAGTCATTTCCCCTCTTGGTGGATGGGAGGCCCCAAATGTATTCCATTGATATGGATTCCCACGACCTTTCAGGAGTAGGAAGAGGGGTGTACAGTCCATGTTTCTTAGAGGTCGGTTTGGCAATAACACAGGCAGTGCAGGACATGATATACTTGCCAACATCCTGTCGAAGTTTCAGCCAGTAGAAATGTTTCTGCAACACTACAACTGCCTTTTCAACACCAAAGTGTCGTGCCACCCAACTGTAGTGAGCTTTCCAAATCATCTTCATGCACTTGGTTGATGGAACTCAGAGATGGACCAGACAACACAACAACCCGTCTTGAAGATGGAAATTAGTGACCACTGAGTTGGCACCCAACATTTGGTAGGTGGTGGAGAAGTCGGGGTCTGTCTCATAGAGGTGGGGCCATCCAGAGGTCTCGTGGCCGCAATAATCTAGCATCGTGGTGATTTTCGTGACTGGAAGTTGGCTGAGGAAATCAACAACTTGGTTGGTACTTCCTATTTTATACTTGATTTTGAGGTGGAATTGTTGTAAGTATTTGGACCACTTCTGATGGTGATCATTCTGCAATTTTTCTTAGGTCTGCATGAACTGTAGTGGCTTGTGATCGGTGTGGATGTTTGTCTCCTTCCCAAGAATGTAATGTATCCACTGGTGGTAGGCTTGCACAATGGAGTACATTTCTTTTTCATAAGTAGGGTACTTACGAACATCATATGATAGTGTCTCACTGTGATATGCCGCGAGGTGGCCATGTTGAGTGAGAAAAATGCCCACAACATAGTCTGAAGCATTTGTATTGATCTCAAAGGGATGTTGCAGGTCCGATAATGAAAGTACTAGGGATGAGCACAAAAAATTCTTCAAGTCATCGAAGGCTTGTTGTTGGGACAGGTCCCACACAAATGTTTCCTTAGCGCCACCCCTAGTTACTTGGCTGAGGGCCCATGCGATATGAGAGAATCCTAATACGAACCTGTGATAGAAATTAGCGAGGCCTAAGAAGCTCCGAAGTTCAGTGAGTGTGGTTGGGGCTAGCCATCCACGAATGACCTAGATCTTGGCTGGATCCACATGAACACCATGTTGATTAATGATTTAGCCTAAGTAATGGACCCTGTCCATCCCGAAGGAGCATTTTTCCAAGTTTGCATATATTTTGTGCTGCCACGAGGTGTGAAGAGCCTCTTGAATATGTTGCAAGTGTTTCGCCCAAGTTTTTTAGTAGATGAGGATGTCATCCATATACACCACTACAAAATTATTGGTGAAAGTTCATAGTATATTTTCCATCATCCTCATAAATGTTGTTGGAGCATTTTTCAAACCAAAGGGCCTGGCCATCCATTCAAAAATACCTTCTTTTGACTTGAAGGTGGTCTTCCATACATCTATCTATTATATTGGGACCTGGTGGTAGCCAGACTTCAGATCAATCTTATTGAAGTATTTTCCCCCCTTGAGATGATCAAGGAGGTTGTTGATTCAGGGAATCAGGTACCGGTTTCAGACTGTGATTTTATTCAGGGCCCGATAATCAATGCAGAGTCGCCATGTCCTGTCTTTCTTCTGCACCAACACGATTGGTCTCCCACAAGGTGATGAGTTGGGACATATGTGCCCCTTGTGGAGAAGTTCTTGGATTTGCCTCTTGATCTCATCATTTTCTATCAGAGAGTGGCAGTAGACTGGACCATTGGGTAGCGGTGCACCTGGGGTTAGATCGATGGGATTCTTGACCTAGTAGTGCAAAGGTACCCCGGTAGGAGAGGATAAGATATCTGGATATTCTTCCACGACTTTATCCACTTGCTTCTATTGTGTGGAGAGATTGGTCGCAGAGGCCCTGGATGTGGATGTGATATTCGCTCGCTCTGAGAGTGAATCATGAAGAAGACAAATTTCTCGGTCTGAGATATGACCTTCCTACATTGCTTGGTAGACATCAAGGAAATAACACTAGGAGGGACTGCCTCGGGTATCCTGTACAATTTCCTTTTCAAAGTAATAATAGCACTATGAGGCCTAGACTCATATACAACATGACGTTTCCATAAATAAGGTTGTCCCAAAAGAACATTACAAACTTTGAGAGGAGCAACATCACACAATACGTCGTCTTTGAAGGGCTTGATGCCATACGATAGTCGACAATGTTGGCTGATGCAAAGATCGCTTCCTTGGCGGAGCCATCCAATGGTGTAGGGTTGTGGGTACACCGTTGTCGGTAGGGCCAACTACTTGATGACCTTTGATGAGATGAGGTTCTTCTGGCTACTGCTATCAACGATGAAGTGCAATGGGGTGCCTTTTACCCACATCTGTGAATGGAGAGGTGCTCACATTATTCTGGCTCATCTGGTTCACCAGGCTGGATCTTGGTGGTAGAAACGATGGCACTGAGTTCCACATCAATGATATGTCTTCCCCTTTATGGTTATGAATCATAGTCAAAACCTACATAGAGGCTTTCACTTCGGCCACCCGTGACTTCTTTGAATGACAGTCAACAGTCTTATGCCAAGGGCTCTTATGGAAGTCACACCACTTACTGGTATCTTTATTTGTATTTTCGGTGTCCTTTGTTTGTGTCTTGGAATGGTTGTCCTGATACTGTCCATATTTTCTTTGTCCTTTTTTCTGTTGGTTGGGGTTGCCCCTTCCTGGCTTTTGCTGCAAGGGGTTCCCAGGCCCAAATTGTTGTGTCTTTTGTTTGAGCTTCTGCTCAATTTTGATGGCATATTGGTAGGTTGCGCCCAAGGATGAGATTTCCAGAAATTCCATTTCAGTCTGGATTTATCTATGCAGAGAACCACAATACTTGAGTACCAGTTGTCACTCCGAATCTTTGATACCCAACTTGGTGCGCAAGGTATGGAATATATTTGTGAACTCTGGCATTGCTTGGTCTCTTTCTTGCCGTAGTGTGGTCCATTTGGTATACAATTCGTCATAACTTCTGACAGGGTAGTATTGTTCCTTAATAACATCTCTGAATAATTCCCATGTGGTTGCGAATGTAAATAATGAGGGTTACTCTATTTATTTTTTCTCACAGAAAGTTTCCCACCAATCTTTGACATAGGGAATGACTTTGAGGAGTGAAAAAGTAATATTTTCTCTATTCTAAAAGTTATGGACAGAAAAATACCCTTCCAGTAGATTCAACCACTTGTCTACAACATATGTGTCTATCTGACCTTCAAATATAGAAATATCGAAGTTGATTTGTACCTTGGAGGGGGCGGCACCTCCGCTCGAGGAAGATGCGTCGCCTGTTGGTAGCCGCTGAAGGATTTGCAAGAGACTATCCATCATCTCGTTCCTCCGTTGCATGAGGGCTTCCTCAAGCAACATTTTGAAATGATCTCTTGTCCCGTCATATTTATTTTCTCCTACCATGAGAGGTCTCTTGGGCGTGCGAGAGCTTTTGTCCTCAAGATAAACAAGCTTGAGACCCAATTCTTTGTACCCTGACCTCGTTGGGGACATTCATTAAGACAACAAGGAGCAGACAACTCTGATACCACTAATCTGGATTTTATGAGAAGAATGAAATGAGTACAGATTATTAAAAAATGCTTAACACAAAATAACAGAGATATAGTAAAACTGATTTTCTATTCAATAAGGAAATAAGTTGAAACTGTAAAATGCAACGGAAAACAAGCTTGTTGGAATGGTGGCGGCTTATCTGTGAGAAGAGATGTGACGATTACACTCATTCACAAGAAGACGATTAAAATGAGGCTCTGAAGGCCTTTTTACAATAAACAAGAATGTCAAAAACTCTAGAAATAAAAAAACCTAACCCTGGGAGATGAAGCGCCAAAAGTCATGTGGGCCCTGTTTGGGTAAGTTAGTATATCAACTTCTCGGGTCGTAACTTTTGCATATGATCTCCGTTTTAGGTGCACGATAGCCTATTGGAAAGGTATCATTAAGGAGATTAATTTTGGGGGCTCAACTAGACCCTTTTGCTATCATTGAGAAGCTCGATCCCGAAAAACCTTCATTTAGGCCCTCAAAATGGCCCCGGAAGTTAAAAACTGCTAAAAATAGTAAATTGGCAAAATTGTTAGAAAACTGTTTTGACCAAGTTGGAAAAGGTGGGTGGCCACCAATATCCACTTAGATCAAATTTAAACTTTAAAATTCATTGATTGATTACCAGTTGACATCGGCTAGCCTGCACCCATACTTCATTTTTTTCAAGTACCCTCAAGGATAACACAATAAGTAGGTCGACCATCTAATCTTCTTATGTAGTCAATTATTTTTCCATATTATATACTTTTGAATTCTCGATGAAATCATTCATTTGCAACTTCATCCACCCAACAATAAATGTCCTTGTAGTAGGGTGAGAGCCTCACATTCTATAAAAAGCATTATTAACTTGATGTGCTTATAGTAATCTTCATAAAACTACGGTGTAGTTCGATTATATTTTGTATTTAGTGGAAAACATTTTAATGGTTGTGGATTTATGAGTCGACCCACACTCCTAGTAGACTCATGTAGACAAAAAGATATGGATAGGGATTCTAAACCCGTCGACTTCTGAATGAATAAAATTCATCATCTATTCACTAGTCGACTAGTACAATTGACCAATTCCACCAAGAGTTTGCAGAAGTATTGTGCATATGAAGTATTGTGCATATGAGAAGCAATGTCTTTCTCCCAAATTCTTGTGGTGTACATGATATACAAACAATAATTACATGATATTTGGTTCCAAGACTTCGAGCCCTAGTAGACAGGTATAGCTCGTAGATATCAGCAGACAAATCATGGTCGTGACTAACATTCATCTGGTCGAACTCTCATGCACAGTCAAAATCTCACGCACAGTTGTTGATATTGACGTGTTGGGTCGGTCTGTCTGATCGAACATACTGTAGTCGACTCCACCATCGTACTCCATAGGTCTCTTCACGTTGGGTGACTTCTTCACATATTTTTTCATGTCCGGTCGACTTCTTTGCTTGCTTGAAGGACGGTCAAATTGCTCAAATTGTTTGATTTCTGGTCGAATTGTTCGACCATAACCACTACTCGATTTTATACTTGTTCAACTTCTTATCAAAACCTTGTGGCCAGTATTCAATCTCTTCTTACTGCAAAAAGAAGCTGACAACCATCCATACTTATCGGACTATTTCCCACTCAAATATTATGTTTAGACATGTCAATCTATGTTGGAAGCATTAATTTCTACTCTACCTACCACCAGAAACTTCTACCGTCTTCCAAATAGTTTAGTTCCTCCACCGACTTAACCACCAGACACTCCAACTGCTTTGTGAATTATATGGATCTTAGGGATCCTTCCAAAAACCTCTATAAAAAAGAGGCGATTGTAATCGTTTATCAAGCATTTGGCAATATCAATTTGCAGTTTATTGAATTCTGTTTCGTGTTCTTACCTCTGTCCACTTCATCGTGGTATCCGAGCTAGGTTAGCCGTGAGAGTTGGACATTGTGCATTAAGATTCCAGGAGTTCCATGAGAGTTGGAAAGATTCTAGCGCATGAGAGTTGCAGAGCTGAGAAAGCCGCAGCTTCTAGGAGAGCTGTGAGGGCCAGGAAAGCGCACCTGAAGATTGTGAGAGGGTCGTGAGAGTTGGAGCATGCCTAAAGATTGCGAAAAGATTATGAGAGGGCCGTGAGTTGGAAAGCACTTGAATATTATGAGGCTGAGAGCCGTACGAAGATCTGATTTGGGAGCCCTTGTTGCTGGAGGTCTTCCTGCATATCTTGCAATGTCTTCACTTATTGATAGATTTTATTAAAAATTGATATCATATTTTTACTTAATGTTTCTGATTAATCCACTTGTTCAGAATCTGGGAGTAATTTGGCATATTTGCTGATAGTTTGGATTTAAATCAAAATAATTCAAATATTTTGGAAGAAATTTTTGGGGGGTTCGTATGATATATGGCCATGTGCATACATTTATATATATATAAAAAAGTGATAGTTGACTTTCTTATTGCATAGTGTTGAGGTCCGCAAGATTGTTAGGCACAATGGTGAAGTGTGTTGAAGGTTTTGTGTTTGGAAGCACTCCAATACATTTAACGGGAGAAGGAAGCTGGGAAGGAAGAAATTCCAAGAAGATTTGTAAAGAGCATTCACCCCTTTTTATGAAAAGTTTATTTTTGGTGAGGATTGATTTTTTTTAAAAGAATGGCATCATGAATGTATAAACAACTTATGATTTCAATATTTATTGGAAAAAAATATGATAATTGGGTATTTAGAATGAAATCAACATTTGACTCATATGAGCTATCAAATATAGTAATGAATCGTTATACTGAATCACAAGATGAGTCTATTTTGAGTGTTGATGAAAAAAAAAAACTTGATGAAAATAAGAAAAAGAATTAAAGGGCTTTGCAGATAATTGGACAAGAATTGAATGATTCTGTTGTTAGAAGGATTAAATCAACCACTACATCCAAGAAAGCATGGGACATTCTAGAGACAACTTATGAAGGCACTAGCAAGGTTTAGAAGGGAATTTGAGGTTTAGAAGGGAATTTGAAAACTTTCAAATGAAAGATTCTAATTCAATAGATCATTTTACATATTGTGTTATGGAGTTGGTTAATCAAATAAGACAAAATGGTGATGAGCTAGAAAATCAAAAGGTTTTAGAAAAGGTTTTAAGAAGTTTTCCTAGAAAATTTGATGCAATTGTTGTGGTAATTGAAGAATCTAAAGATTTGACTACATATTCTATGGATGAGTTGGTTTGTTCCTTGAAAATTTATGAAGACATGTTGAATAGGAATGACAATACCTCTTTGGAGCATGCATTCAAATCACAAATGACATTTGGCAGAGGCATAGGAAGAGGAAATCCAGGATTCAGCGGAAGAGGAAGAGGAAAACATAATTTTGAAAGAGAAGAAAAAAAGAATCAAGACCCAGGAGGAAGAAGAAATCAAAATTTTAGCTCAAGGGAAAACAATACATCACAAAGGTATGAAAAATCAAAGATTCAATGTTATTACTACAATAAGTATGGCCACTTTGCAAATGAATTCCAAAAGAAACAAGAAGATATGAGAAAACAAAATGCAAATTTCTCTGAGAAAAGTTCTGAGACATTGTTTATTACATGTGATGTAGCTCAAGAAAATGCAAGTAACATTTGGTTTCTTGATAGTGGTTATAGTAACGATATGACTGGAAATAAAGGGTTGTTTGAGGATTTGGATACATCAGTTAAAGCACAAATTAAATTGGGTAATGATAATATTGTAGAAGTCATGGGAAAAAGGTGCAATTAATGTAATAACAAAGACTGGAAAGAAAACTATTCCTAATGTTTATTTTGTGCCTAGTTTGAAGCATAATCTCATAAGTGTGGGACAACTTACTCAAAAGGGTTATAAAGTTTCTTTTGAGAATAATGTATGCACTATATTTGATATTCCTCCTAGTAAAATGGTGATTGCAAAGATTAAAATGACAGACAACAGAATGTTCCCACTTCACATGAAACTGAAATGATGGAGAAGATTGGAGCAAGTTTGAAGGCATCAATTCAAAATCAAGCATGGATATGGCACTTAAGGTATGGCCATCTAAACTTTAAAGGATTGTGTTTGTTGCAAATAAATGAAATGGTAAGAGGTTTACCACCTATTCAAGCACCAATAAGTTCATGTGAAAGTTGTATCTTGGGCAAGCAACATAGGAAATTTTTTCCAAAAGAGATGGCATATAGAGCCTGGGCACCTTTAGAAATTGTGCATACAGATTTATGTGGTCTGATGAAAACATCATCATTAGGGGGGAGAATATACTTTCTAACATTCATTGATGATTATAGTAGAAAAACATGGGTTTATTTCCTCAAACACAAATCTGAAACATTTGACAAGTTTAAGGAATTCAAGGCATTGGTTGAGAAACATAGTGGTCTATCCATTAAGATATTGATATCAGATAGAGGAGGAGAATACAAGTCAAATGAGTTTTTTGAGTATTGCATGTATCATGGAATAAAGAAGCAGTTCACTACAAGCTATACACCTCAACATAATGGTGTTGCGGAATGAAAGAATCGTACAATAATGGAGATGGAAAGAAGCATGTTGAAAGGGAACAATCTATCTAATGAATATTGGGCTGAAGCAGTAGCAGTTTATATATTGAACAAGAGTCCAAAAAATATTGTGAGGGACATGATTCCTCAACAAGCATGGAGTGGTAAGCATCATAATGTTTCTCATTTTAAAGTATTTGGTTGCATTGCATATGCACATGTGCCTAAATAAACAAGGAGTAAATTGGATGATAAACGTGAAAAATGCATTTTTGTTGGTTATGATGAACAATCTAAGGCATATAAGTTGTTTAATCCTATAACCAAGAATGTCATTGTATGTAGAGATGTTGTATTCAAAGAGGAAGAATCATGGGATGGCAATACAGACAAGACAATTACAGGGACATGAATACTATATGAAGAACAAGGAGAAAAAGGTCAATGAGAAAAAGGTCAAGGAGAACAATCAAATGAGCAAGTAGGAATACCATCAAGAACTCCACAAGAAGAACACTCACAAAGGCAAGTTGAGCAAGGAGAAACATCAAGTCCACCAGTAAGTTATGACTCAAATCCTACACTTGAATCATTAAGAACAAGATGAAGAGGCAAAAAGACTAAAATCTTGCAAGAAATATATGATCAAGGAGATATGATAGATTTGCAATCCAATTTTGCTCTATTTACTCAAGATCCTATATATTTTGAGGATGCAATTAAGGAAGAACATTGGATTAATGCAATGAATCAATAAATAGATTCTATTAAGAAAAATGATACATGGGATCTAGTTGATTTACCTAAGGAGAAAGAATGCATAGGTGTGAAATGGGTGTATAAAACTAAATATAAGGAAAATGGAGAAGTTGACAAATATAAGGAAAGATTAGTAGCTAAAGGATTTGCACAAGAATATGGAGTTGATTACAATGAAACATTTGCACTGATAGCAAGACTTGACACAATTAGGATGGTACTAGCTATTGCAGCTCAACACAATTGGAAATTTTATCAAATGGATGTCAAATCAACTTTCTTGAATGGATATTTAGAAGAAGAAGTCTATGTGCAACAACCACCAAGGTATGAAGTAAAAGGACAAGAAGACAAGGTTTATAGGTTGAAGAAGACACTTTATGGATTGAAACAAGCACCAAGGGATTGGTATAGAAAGATAGATTCATACATGATAAAAAAATGAATTCATAAGAAGCACTAGTGAGCCTACACTATACACCAAAGTCAATGAACAAGGTCAGATCTTGATTGTTTGCCTATATGTTGATGATTTGATCTATATAGGTAATCTCTCTATTGATATGTTTAAATCAACAATGAAGAAGGAATTTGAGATGACAGACTTGGGGTTAATGAAAACTTTTCTTGGCATTGAAGTCACACAAAATGATAAGGGCATTTTCATTTGCCAAAGTAAATATGCAAAATATGTTTTAAAAAGGTTTAGAATGATAAATTGCAGTCCAATTTATACACCTTTGAAAATTGGCACAAAACTCAGTTCGGGAGAGATAGCTCTTTCCTCCCCGATATGCCTCTGAAGGCTGGAAAGGATGATGACTCCACTGCCCCCAATCAGCTAGTTGGAGCTATTCTCCTTTCCTCTCTTAAAAACTGAGCTAACAGAGATAGAAGAGCTATTTCCCTTTTACGGGATACCAAGCTATCTCTTCTCGAAGATGCTTCTTAAGGACAAAAGGGATAGTGACTCCACTACCCCCAATCGGCTAGTTGGAGCTATTCTCCTTTCCTCTCTTAAGGCTAGAAGGATGGTGACTCCGTGAACTGGATTTAGGTATACTGGAAAAATAAAAAAATGAGATGGATTTTGATTCAATCATATTCAAAAAATTGATTGGAAGCTTGATGTATCTCACAACAACTAGGCCACATATAATGTATGGAGTCAGTTTGATTTCTATATTCATGTACACACAAAAGAATTCACATTGGCAAGCAGGAAAAAGGTTTTTAAGATACATTGCAGGGACTACGAATCATGGCATACTGTATTCCATTTCAAATAATCTGTAGTTGGTTGGATACATGGATACATAGATAGTGATTTTGCATGAAGTATTGATAACAGAAAGAGCACATCTGGATATACATTTCATCTTGGAACAGGAGTTGTGGCATCGACATCTAAGAAACAACCAATAGTGACAATCTCATTAGCAGAAGAGTATGTAGCAGGTACATCAACAAGATGTCAAGCAATTTGGTTGCGAAGAATATTGAATGATCTAATGCATAATCAAGAGGAGCCTACTACAATCTATTATGACAACAAGTCCACCATTGCACTATCAAAGAATCATGTTTTTCACAAGAGGACGAAGCATATTGACATTAGATATCACTTCATTCGAGAACTTGTCAACAATGGAGAAGTTATCCTACAACATTGCAGATCAAGGAGCAACTTGGAGACATATTTACAAAGGCTTTAGCACAAGACCAATTTGAGTATTTGAGAGTAGCATTGTGCATTGTAAATATTGATGTAATTAGTAGTAAAAATTAGGGGATAGTGTTGGAAGCATTAATTTCTACTCTACCTACCACCGGAAACCTCCACCCTCTTCAACACAGTTCCGCCACCGACTTAACCACTCACACTGCCGACTTAATCACCAACATTCCAGCCGTTTCGTGAACTCTCTGTATTTTAGGGATCCTTCCAAAGACCTCTATAAAAAGGAGGTGTAATCGTTAAGCAATCATTTAGTAATATCAATTTGCAGTTTGATTGAATTTTGTTTGGTGTTCTTGCGTCTTCCCACTTCAGTCTATGGCTGGGAAGGCATAAACATTGATGATAAGATTGATCATGGAACTTGGGTCAGCCATCGAAAACGTTGAGAAGATATTATAGCTTATCATGTAGAGATTAACATTTAGCCACTTGCGCTTGAAGAAATGGCTAGGTGTTGAGATCGATACCCTTACATGTCTCATTCAATCACTCAAAGCTGGGGAGGGCTTAAATCCTGAACATATATTTTCATTTCGAATTTGTCTGACCACCAGTGTACTGGAAATTTCTCTTATTTCTCTCCATGGATCAATTAATATTGCGGGCCAGATCCTCAAGGTTCAATTCCCTCTATGTGTTTGCGGATCGACCCGACCAGACAAGAGTGCTAGAACAATATTCTTCAGGTCGTCAGCATTTGAGGGAGTTGTGCCCTCCAATTAAATCACTGGTATGCACATCGAATGGATATTACCTCAACCAGTATTCTTGGTACAAAACAATGAGTTGATACCCCACGCTTTGACTTTCATGGAAAAATCCAAGGCTCACACGACCGATCCATAGGATGAGAAATGAATACTCGACACAACTCTTCGCACATATATCCCATTTATGAATTTATGTTTGTATCATAT
>ML788449.1:218422-274251 GCA_009831015.1 Picea engelmannii
GTTTGTGGGACAAGGGACCCCCCTCCGCCCAACGATTTGACTGGTAAAGTCTACGAAGGTATACATACCCTACCCCCCTCTGGATTTGAACCTGTGACCTCTTAAGAGGAAACACATGTTATTAACCATTAGGCCCACTCAGGCTGTATAGCACCTTTTCTAGCACAGCGGCTAACTGGTTGTTGGTGAATGTCCAAAGACCGGCTGATGAAACATATGAAGAATATGAATCAATTTATGAGGCTGTCATAAGTAAAAGTTGCATAAATGTAAATTTAATATTGTAAAATGATAAAAAATTAATAGTGGAGTAAATTTATAATTTCAATTAAATTTGTTGATTATTTGAACGTGAAAATTAGATGGTCACACAGTAATTTCTTAATCATATTAAGTAAATGTTAAAAAGAAAACAGATAACTAAAGCTTTTAAAAATGTTAGAAAGTTATGAAAATAAGATTTAGTTCATTGATTTGAAATTACGACTAAAAATATGCTAGTTCAATTGATAACCATACAATTGAAATTTATAGTTAAAAGATCATTAAATATATCCATTATAAATATGTGTACACCTTTAAATATAACAAGTAGAAAATAATAATAATAAATTAACTTTCTGGTACAACGTGATTTTTTTATCTCTTCGAGAATCATTGATAACAGCTTTCATGTATTAGCATACCAAGGTTATGACAAAATATACAAATCGTTGCATACAGTAGAATTTGGTCTACCTCAGCGCATCAATAATTTTAATCTCCAACATCGTCTTTCATCAAGCTTTTTCAGAAACAAACCAATCGTATGAGCAACACCACATTATTTTAATTCTTGAACAACTTTCTCATCCTAGAATATTTTGTCTTTTGTGCATCCTTTTCGAACAACATCCACGAACATCATCCTTAAGCATTGAGTGGTATCTCCTTTTCTTGAATTTTATAGTGGAATTCTTGAGAAGGAAACAAACAAGTGATCATCGTGGTAGTTAATTGTCTTTTGAAATATGTTCATTTGTATGCCTTATCACACCCATTTACCCGCTTATTATTTTCCCAATCATTTATGGATTATATTTCTAAGTTACATGGCATTCCTACTTCCACTATCTTGGATCAAAAACCTACCTTCACCATCACATTTTTCCAGGGGCTGTTTAAACTTCATGGTACCTAGTTGAACATGAGTATTGTGCATCATTCCAAAATATATGGTCAAACTAAAGTGGTCAATAAGTTCTTAGAAACCTATTTATGATTCTTTTCTTCTAAGAAACCACACCAATGGGCATAATGGATTCCCCTAATAGAATGGTGTTACAATACCTCTTATTATGGAGCTACCAAAATGTTCCTATATGAAATTGTCTATGGACAAAAACCCTTGTCCTTCCTATTTACTGGGCACCTCCAAGATTTAGTTGGTGGATAACACACTTCACACGAGAGAAGCCATTCTCCACACACTTAAGGATGATTTGGTTATGGCTCAAAATAGAATGAATCAACAAGCATACCAACATTAATCCAAATGTTCTTTTGCAATAGGGCATTAGGTGTTTCTTTTCTGTCAACCCCCAAAACAAGAATCACTCTTAGACAAAACACCTAAAAAATTATCACCAAATTTATATGGACCCTACAATATAATCCATTGCATTTGAAAAGTGGCCTACAATTTGGCTATTCCATCCCACTCCAATATTCGTCCAGTATTTAATGTGCCTTTTCTAAAAGAGGGTCATGGGATTGAAGTGCAAGGTGAAAACCAACTAACCAAAACTTGATGAAGAAGACTTAATTTGGATCTATCCATAAGAATTATTGGATACTAGAGATAATCAATTACTCTAGTGCATGGTCCATGAAGTACTGATCCATGGAAAGATATGTATCCGAAAGATGCCACATGGGAACCAACTATGATTCTACAACAATTTCCTCATTTTCAACCTTGAGGATAATACTACTTTTGGAGGAGGGAATGTTAGGGTCCTACACTAACCTCCCTACTTTAGGTTACATAGGAGTTAGTTAGTTCATGTATGCGGTCATCATCTTTGAGTAAGGCCTTTTATATAGAAGTGGATATTTATTTAATGTAAAAGGGTCAACTTTACAAGGCCCACTAGGTAGTTGGTACCCATTATCAATGGGACTAGAAGTAGTTAGGGTTTTATTATTGAGAATCTATCTAAAGAGATAGGAGGATATGAAATTTTGTTTCATATATTGTTGTATTTATAGTTTTTCTAAACGAAATCCCATGCCACTTTAAGAGGCAAGCAAACATTTGTTTGTTTATTTGTTTGATTATCATAATACAAGGGTATTTTTTTCATATTTCATATTATAGGCTCTTGTATCTATTTTTCTCCAATTATATTCTATGTATGCCTAATTGTGTTTCAAGTTCAAGGGTTAAGGAACATTGCACTTCTCCTTATACATATTTGTTGGAAAGTAGCTGTCACTCAATGATTTTGGTTGTAAGTCGGAAGAAGCATTAATTTATTAAAAAAAGAAATATATTCCAAATATAACACATCCAATAGTTGTATTCCTATCATATAATTGCTCAAACATTACCATATAAAAAATGAATACTCTTACTTATGAGGATACCTTGCAAAAATACCATAGTATTGTGATGATCCTCTGAAGTCATTTGTAGTTGTAAATTTTGATATTTTATTCCTTGAAAAGTAGATATATACCTTGCAACAAAAAATGAAACCAAATGTTTGTTAAAATTCCTTAAGAATACATTTTCACTAAGCACTTTCGTAAAGTAGATATATACCTTGCAACAAAAAGGAAATCAAATGTTTATTCAAAATCCTTAAGAATACATTTTCACAATTGTTGGATTAACCACTTGCATAAAGAATGTCCTCTAGTTTAGCTTGCACTTTTGTATGATAGCCTACTCAATGATAATGCAAATACAATATTTTAGGTGATTTATCACCAGAAAAAAGTCCATGACATATATTTACCCTACAACCCATAGAAAAAGTTTCTTTTTCAATCAATGGTCTCAAAATTCAAAGAAGTAACTATCGTGTTCATAAAAACTTCCATGCAAACATATACTATAATATCTTGTATAATGCAATGTTTACGTTTCAATTTAATTCTACAAAAACATCTATAGAAATGTATTTATTGGTAAAGAAACAAAACCTATTCTAACAACATGATTGAGTATTAAGTATAAACTAATTAAACATCTAAAATAACAATATTAAAAAAAATAATAAATAATAAATAGTTAGTAGTACTACTTCTATTAATAATAGTAACCTTCCAACCCTTATGATCTATGACAAAATTATCCCTAACAATATGATGTTAAATATTAACTCACTTAATATACTACGATCTTTCACGCAAACTTACCCTAGCACAATATGATCCTAAACACATTCACCTAGTTATTACACTATAATCGTTAACCCCTATCACCATTGATACAATCACTTTCTAATACACTACAACCTTAGACAAACAAACCCCTAAAATTATGACCAAGAACAAACTAACCCCTATCATTGTAACAAGGGACACAATGACCCCCTTAATACATTATAGGTCTTCACCCTATGATCTTTGATGCAATATCTCCTTAACATACCATATAATCTTAAACACACTGGCTATCTAATATCAATCACCCATACAAGTATGGCCCTTTATGTAGTCAATCCATAACAAAATGTAACCCTAAAAAAAAATAACTATGACACCAAACAAACTAACCCCCTAACAAAATATTACCCTTAACCCCTACAACTTTATATGGTCAGTTGTAATACATTATGACCCCAAACTTACTATCCTCCTAATACACTATAACCCATACCAATTGTGATCCTTGCAAAATATCACCTTGACACACTTAAAGGCCCTAGAAATAGTGTGTCCCTATGATCCATGAAGCAATCACCCATAACATTGTGGCCTTTAAAAAACTAGCTAATTCAAATAGATCATTAATAAAGAAGTGGATTATTTCTTATGGATTTGATGTTTTGGATTTAGTGCTTTAGATATAGGTTTAATGGTGGAGCCTGTAATACCTCAAGTTGAGCCCCAGTTGTAATGTACATATAGGTTGGTGAGCCAGGATACTTTTGGCCATAGTGCCTTTGTAAATATGTTTTGATGATAGAGTGCATGTGTGATTATTAGACTAGGGAGCCTGGATTTATAAAAGGCATGTGTGTGTATATTGTAATTTGTAATCATACTCAAGATATCATTAATAAAGTACATCACTGCTGGAGACTGACCATACAAAAGAGGTGGGGGGCTAAACTCCACTAGAAATGGAAAGGGGGCTAAGAGTCTAGGAAAAGGGATAAGCTAAGGGGGATTAATTCCTATGGAATATTATATTATTTTAATATTAATATTCCTTAGCTAAAGTTATGGATAAAATATATCCTAAGTTTCTAAAGTGGGAACAAGGGGGGGTTCCTCGAGTTTCATGTGTCATAAAGGACACATGCATATATAGTTTGGGGATATAGTGTAATTTCCCATATTTGACTATCATTCATTCATTCATCATTCATGAGAAGGATTCCTCTCCTATCACCCTCCGTACAAACTATTGTTGTCATTCCAGTACGTGTACCTGGTATGGTTGTTTCTGAAGAAATGGGTTGTCAGGCCCGTATGTCGAAGAGACGAGTTGTTAGGACTGTATATTGAATAGGAAGGTTGTCAATACCATATTTTGAAGAGGCGTGTTGTTAGGACTGTATGGGGAAGAAGCAGGTTGTCAGGCCCATGAGTAGTTTCTATAGGTGAGAAACTACTAGGAATTGTTACTTGGTGCACTGGGAAATAAATACAGGGTTCTGAGACTTCCTGTTTGACCTGTTGTTGAAGCCCCATAAGGGAAGTAGGGAAGCCAAATGAATTTTGAGCAGAGAATGGGCACACTTCCTGGGGTGGGATATACATGTGGGTAATGAGAGATTGTAGGCTAGTTGTAGCAGTTGGTCACCTTGGACTGAACAATTTTGTTGATTATTAGACCTTAGACTGGCTTATGATTTCTCCTTTTCCAGGTAGAGTTTAGCCCCAGCTCAGGGGTGACCCACTGTTGATATTACGAGTAGTGTGGTCTATGGATGGGAGGAACATGGAAGGCCTGTATGTAGTTGGTGTTTATTTCATGAGATAAGTGTCTATCATGTGCTTATTTCAATTATTGTGTGTGTGTAATTATGAGTTTTCTATCATTAAATCTCTTTTATTTATATGTATAAATTATTGTTGTATGATGTTATTATTCCACTTAACTCTGTTCATATGCATAATATATGATTTAATTTAAGTGTATCAAAATTTATAATTTTTGGAGTGGCCTTGCCCATCAGGAATCTAGGGATGCTACATTGTGGTATCATAGTTGTAATTGGGAGAGTTTTGTGTGGCATGGCCCAACTTGGGTGGATGGGAACGTTACAAAGTGGTATCAGAGCCCAATTTTCAACATTGGGCCTAGATGGACCGAGTTAGCATAATGTTGAAGCATAAATTTGTAGAGAATTAATTTCTGGAGTATGTCTACAACTTATTTGATTAAATTATTGTAGTAAAATTGAGATAAATCTCTTGGGTATTGTGAAGAATCGAGTCTAGAAATAAAAAATAAGTAGTTTCAATCTATAATGGAGAAAATTCAGGCCTGTAGATGACCAATTTTTTTAGTTTACAGAGTGGCCTTGGCGGCCATGAAAAAATTAGGAGAAATTGGGTGAAAGCCCGAATTTCTACAATAAAATTATGGAGAAATTCGATGGGGAAAGGTCGAGATTCTTATGCAGAGATAGATTTGGGTTTACAAGATAAAAAATGGTCGTGTGAATTTTAACTACAGATTTGTAATGTCGATCGAAGAAATAATTAAAAATTATGTATTCTTGGCATTTTGGAAAAAAAATGTGAAATTCGACAAATTTGTAAGAAAAAATTGGGTATTTTTCTGTATGATGACGTCAAAATGACATGGAGGCTACATGTTAGCTGATGTGGTAGAAGAAATACATGTACTTCCATGGTGGTAGTAACATTTTGGATGGAATGACAATTAGCAGGTGACGTGGAGCCATGTGGTAGGCCAACTATCAATCCCATGAAACCATAGTAAGTTTTTGGAATTTGTCTAAGTGTTAAGGTACTGCAGAGTGCAGAAAGGATCATATGTGTGGGTAAGGAATCACACAAACCCATGATGGAGTTTTGGAAATATGGATATGTATCAAGACTCTGGGTGTGAAGAGTATGGCGACGAAGAGGTAATACACCGTGAATCTCGATGACATTTCAAGATTTGTCTAATTTCCAAGGATTGGTTGGGAGGACGAGTGGATGGAGTTCTAAGAGTAAAATAAATATGGGATCACCCAAACCCGTGGTTAAAATTTATAAATTTGACTAAGTGTTAAGACTTTAGGAGTGTGAAGGATATCACAGGGGTGATGAAGCATAAGGAAATGGCCATGGACCATGGTGAGATCTTAGAGAAAATGACTAAGTATAGGTGTATAATGGATATGACAGAACACCACAATGCCTTTTGGAAGAGGATAAATTTATAATATGAATGAAATGGACTCATGATACCACAATAAACTTAAGAAAAAATTATAAATATGGGTGAAATGTTTTGGCAGTTGAGACTGAACCTAAGTCCAGATTAGACGGTTACTAAGTATCATGGTCATGTTGAGCATTCTGATAGCCAAGATAATGGGCCAACGATTAATACCTAATTAAAATATATTTGGATGGTGGTTGAGGATCGAAGCTACGATGCTCGAGCTTACAAATTTCTCTTTCCTGTCATGCCATTAACAGTCTTCTTGCTTAAATATTTTCAAGAGGGACATGAGAGTTAGACATGAGAATTTGTGGATAACAGAGTCCATGTATTCACTCAATAATGTATATAAGAAAAGGATATTAAGAATTCATAAGAAATAGGAAATAAATTATTTCTGAACCAAGAACATAATTTGAAGTAATTGGAATTCAACAGAGAGATCAGTAAACCATGACATGGATGATGACCAAGGAAATTATAATTATGAATATGAAGGAATAATATTTGTTATGAGCATGGGGGATGTAGTAACAGAATCCATTGGGCATTGAGAAGACAAAAAGGGAGAAAAAATTAACTTGGTAGAGACCATAAATTTTTTGCAAAAGGATGTCTAGAGTTATAAAGTTGATAAAGAAAAGCTTAAATACAAGGAGAAACAAGAAGGCTTTAACATTAAGTTAATATAGAACTTGGACATAATAGAGAAGAAGATGGATAAGGAGATTAAGTCAAGCAAATGAGGGAGTCACAGGTTGCATGATGAGAGGAGAATACCATGAAGTGTTGGTAGGCATCACCATACATAGTAGTTCAAGTCCATTCCTTGAAGCAAAAAAAGAAGTTTTTGGTGGATGAGATACAATGAGAAATGAATAAAATAAAACCACCTACATTTGATGGTGAACAAAAGAAGTATGAGGATGCAACGACCTGGTTGTTGGGCATGAGAAAGTATTTTCAATTGCATAATTACTCTTTAGGTATGAGGAACAAGGTAGGATCGGTTCTTCAAATGTGGAATGATTGCTTGAGGAATCTACTAGCTGAAGACATCCATACTTGGTGTGCAATGTATAAGACTCTCAATGGAACTATGATCGGAAAAATACTTCAATATGAAAAATATGCATACCAATTGGGGATGTTGAGTAAGAAAGAGATCATCCATGTTTCATGATAAAGCAGGAGAAGGTTGAAATTTTGCTAAAGATGAACATAGGTACTCAAGGAAAGAGTGTTATGATAAAGATGCCTCACAAGATGATCAAAGTTCAAGACTGAATAATGTTAAGGCATGAGTCTATTTTCAGCCATGAAGGCTTGGGAATCCACTACAAGGAATCCACTCCTACTAATCAAAGTGCTCAATAGAATCAATATGAAAAATCATATCATTGAGTGGATGAAATAGTAAAATTCCATTCACCATAAAGGGTGTCAATGTATAAATAAAATAGTACATTGTGGGAAAGAATTTTCTAGAAGGATTGAAATGTTAATATGTTGGGATTATAATAAAGGAAGACAGAGTGTATTCATAGAAATAAGATGTAACATCTCCAAGGATTCGTCCTATAGTTTTGGAGATAACACCTCCATTATTGTTGTTCGAGTAGAGTAATGGAAGCATGGTTGGATGATAGAACTTCAGGGGTGAAGTAATGTAAGTGTGTATGTACTAAAGAAGTGCGAGTAGATGCATAATAAATGCAGCATGTGTAGATTGGTTCTGGAGGTACATAGGCATACTTCTGGGAAAGGCACCACTAGGTGGATGACAACTTATTTTCAGTCTCTTGCAACACTTCGAGAGATATAAAAACAATAAATAGGAAATAATTGATACAGTGAGAGAATGTTGGGTGAACTCCCAAGGTGTTGAGTACATAACCAAAGTGGATTGAGATAGAAAGTCAAAATAATTCAAGCATGGAGATGATTTTTTGAGGGGAAATCAATAAAGAACCATAAGAAAGAAAATGGTTCTATGTGACCTGGTATGCAGAAGAGAAGGTACTTGAAAGAACTCATATCAAACTGAAAAGAGTTATTGGTGATAATTTAGGACATTGAGAGTATCACTAGAATGTATGATACAAAATAAAAGAGGTGTCAATTATTTCCAGATAATCTCTATGAAACTGGAAAAAAAGACATTATGTAGCATTGAAATATGGTGGAAATTGACTAAGGAAGTGAAGTTGAAAACGAAATGGGTCAAGAAAGAAGAAATTAATGGTCCAAGAAACTACAAGGGCTGATGTGTTTAGTTGAGAAAAGGTTTGAATCAATTTGGCCTAGAAAGTAAATGGAGGTTGAATATATAAAGTCAATAAGAGAGCATGGATGAGAATGCAATTTGGTCATGTATGTTCTTGGTCAGAAGAATAAAAAAAAAATAAAGAGGAATGCTAAAAGTTAATATCAACATAGTATGTGGTTGGAAAATCAAAGGTAGTAAATAGTGGAAATGGCTAGAAAAGTGCTCAGGGAGGAAATAATCATTTGCAGTGATTACAGTGAGAATTGAGGAAAACCGATAACAACAAAGAAGGTTGTATATGAGAAAAGAGGTTGTTGCAATTGTATAAAAAAATATATAATATGGTATGTTGAAAAACCATACTTAGCACAAGTAATGGAATGCATATGAATTTATGAGCATGATAATGATGCATTATTAGTTCATATAGACATGCATTAATGAATGTATATTTTTTAATATATATAACATATTGAAGACTAGAAGTTATATATGTGTGTGTGTGTGTGTGTGTGTGTGAAAGTTGCTAATGATAGTTTTTGTGCTAGGAAAGGAATAATCATTGCATTGATCCAAAAATCATCTTTAAAGACTTGACTGAGTTTTAAGCATGTGTTCAATTGCCATTTAGGAATTAAGGAAATAAGAAGAACTTAATGAGAGAATATTGGAGCCATCATAAAGAAATGAAAATTAGTATATAAGAAAAAATAAAAATCAAACTATAACAACAAGGTTGTTAACGGAGTTTGCCAATATTGCCTATGTCTTCGGGCCTTTGTCTCAGTGGGGAAGGCTTTCTTATTTATCTTCAATGATTCAAATGTATATAAGAAATGTATCAACATGATTAAAAAATAGTTTATCTATGTTCTTCTCGACCTCAAGAATCTAACACAACTGACGACACTGAAAAAGGTTGAGCGTAGCTCCTAGAATTGGCCTCCAAAGTTCACTTCCTCAATGGCTTCCCTTCATAAAAATGGATTCAAGCTTCACAAAATCATCATTATTCTGCTAATATGAGCCTCCTGGTCTATGAAAAACCTTTGATTTATATAGGATTTGAGTTGGTGATCCTATCCCAACTTCCTCCCAAGATCTAGCCTAAAAAAGGGCTCCAAATCCTCAATTTTGGGAAACAATCTCCCAAAAACAACATAAAAAAACCAAAAAATCCATATAATATGGTTTTAAACCCACAATTCGAGCAAATTATTGGCCGCAACCGATTTCTCCCGAGCCCCTGGTCATATGGGCATTTCCATATGGACGAGGGATAGGTGTTGGCCCTAGTCCTTCAATCAATCCCAAACCTCCAATCGTGTGGTGGCCATGTGCCCTGGCCTTAAACTCTCCACACACCCACCTTTGCTCCTGGTCTATATCCCTGGTCGCGGGCTAGCCCCCCATCGACTGGGGCCTATCCCCCAAAATTCACACCATATCATATTCAAATAAAACAATCCCATATAGTTTATTAAGTGGCACATTTTCCCATGTGGCCAGTGCATGGTGGTTAGTATGTTGCTCATCCCGTGAAGTAAGGAGTTCGATCCTAACCAAGGTGGAAACATATTTTTTACATAGCCAACATTGGCTAAATCTGGGGTGCCACGTGGTGCCCTTTGATTGAGCCATGTGTCATCCTGTGGTTGGTCTGTACAATCCAGTCAGCATGCACATCACCTACCACATCACTGTCATACAACCACGTGTTGTACCCTCATCCTGCCACTTCAACATCCGTACAACCAAGTCACCATGCCATTTCAACATATGTACTTCCACCTATCATCTGTACTGCCATGTTTTGACATGTCATTGGACCACGTCAACATCCGCACAGTGCCATGTGTTGCGTTCGTACAATGCCATGTGTCAATTTTTTATTGGTCCACATAAGCCCCTGAAAATGAAAAAAAAAAGTGACACGTGTCACCTCCTCACGCTTCCATGTGTCCCTACTGATGTCATGTTGATGCCACTTTTTGTACTGTTGATGTCAGTAGTATGACCTGTTTGACTTTGACCATTTGACTTTTTTGTATGTTTGGGAAATCGATTAGAACGCAATAACTTTCGTGTATGGTGCCCATTTTTGGAAACAATTATATGGATGGAATCAACATGACGAGACCAACACAATGGAACTAGTTTCGTCTGATTCTGAGAACTTTTATTTTAGGGCTTCCTGGATCCATTTGGATCATGCCTCCCCACTAAGACCTTTTGGTCCTCCAAAAAGGTATTAACCAGTCATCAAGTGCGAGATAGGCCACCCCACTTGTCCTTTGTCTTTAAACTCTGTCCTATGCACCCATCGTATCATAATCAATTGCAAAAAAACCATGACAACTGAGAGCATATTGCTAGACACTTGAACTCGTTCACATCTTACTGAAGCCACTACCATCCATGTTGAAAACATTAGCAGCGATACCATAAAAAATATGACTACAAATGAACTAATACGTTTGATGTGCTTGCACGACATTAGTTTATCTTGAAGCAAAGTATGATTGAATTTCCATTCTACAACCATCTCATGTTCATGCTTAATATCAATTGCTTTACTTGGCACAATTATAAGTGTGTTTCTTACATAAGATGCCTTCCTTGATTGTTCCATTGTATGAAGAGAATGATTTCATTTTAAGTGATGAACATGTACAACATATTCATTTCCTTCTTTATTTAAGTGATATTGATTATGTTCCCTGTACAAGATTGCTTTGCGTTCATACAAATAAGGGTCGCCTAAGACCATTCCACATTCATTTAGTGGCACCACTTCACACGTTACCTCATCCACAAACTTTGATGAAATTGGGAAGTTTAAAGTGCATTGCTTTGTTATGTGAAATTCATGATTGTTGCTTATCCATTTAAGTGAGTAATGTTTATGATGTAGCTTAGTTTTCAATCCAAATTGTTTAACCACTCCCTCTTAAATCAGGTTAGATTGAGATCCACTATCTATCAATGTATCGAGCTTAGTATGTTTCATTATCACCCTTATGTGAAACGATTTACTTATAGAATCATATCCATTACCAATTTTACCTATCAAGCCAACTACTATGATTTTAGTCTCATCACCTGAATCATATCCCAAGTCTGTAGGTTGTGTTGTTGTTGCAACTATTTTCCTCCCTTTCCTCTCTTTGAACCATTTCAGTCTCTTCTCTGGGTGCAATTACCAGCAATGGTCATCATTGTTCCCTTCTTTCTTGCAATTCTTGCAAGAGAGCTTCTCTTCCTTTCTTATCATTGAATTTTCTTTCTTTCCATCCCCCTTTCTTTTGTCCTCTTTTCTTGAAGATGATTCCCCTGATACACCAACTCCTATTTTCCTTGCTTCAATGTATGTTGCTTGAACAAAAACATCATCAAGATTAGTAGGTCCAAACATAAATACAATGTTACGAATATGTGCAGGTAAACCTTCTATATAATTCATAATAGTTTCTTGCGCATGTAATGTAAGATTTAACATTAATGCCATCTTACAAAAATCATTTGTGTATTCTTGCACTATTTGTCCTTTTCTTATTTTAAGACTTTGTCATTCAATTAAATCCTTTTCCTTATAACCCAAAGGATAAAACTGCATTCTAAGTGAAAAAACAAAATCTTTCCATGATGGAAATACATTACCAACTTGTTGAGTACCATTTTGCAACTAACTCTACCACCAGATGAGTGGTGTGCCTCCAAGACAAAGTGATGCCAACTTGATTTGGGTTGCCTCATATTTGATTTGTTTCACACTGCAATAAATTTCCATCTGTTTGAACCATTTATCAATTATCTCAGCATTGAACTCACCATCATACATGGGCAATTAGAATTTCACATCAAGCTTAAGTAAAGGCATATCATGTTTATGTTTATGGGAATGTTTTGTTTCGGTATAAGTTTCACTTGTACTTAAAGAAGAAGAAGATGAAGGAGGTGAAGGTGGAGGTGTAGGAGGATCCTCTCCTTCTTCACTTTTGTCTTGTTTTGAAGATTCCCCTTGGAAAGGCCTCTTCCATTCCAAGTAATCCTCATATAATACATTTACCATCTAAGACATGGTGAATAAATTCTTTTGCAACACTATCTCATTCTGAGACATTCCTTCCTTCGATGCCATCTTATCACTCTGAGAAGTCCTCTTTCTCGATCCAATCTTTGGATATCCTTCCACAAGATCGCCTTCACCATGACTTAGATTTTCCCTGGTAATCATGCAAACTCAAACAACCAACTGTCAACTTGCTCTGATACGACTTGATCCGAAAATGATCTTTAAAGACTTGGTTGAGTTTTAAGCATGTGTTCAATTACCATTTATGAATTAAGGAAAGAAGAAGAACTTAATGAGATAATATTGTAGCCATCATAAGGAAATGTAGATCAAAATATAAGCATAAATAACATCAAACCATAATAACAAGGTTGTTAACGAAGTTCAAAAAGATTGCCTACGTCTTCGGGCCTCTGTCTCAGTGGGGAAGGCTTTCTTATTTCTCTTCAATGTTTCAAAAGTACATCAGAAATGTATCAAAAGGATTACAAACTGGTCTGGATTTGTTCTTCTCGACCTCAAGAATCCAATACAACTGACGACATTGAAAAACATTGAGCATAGGTCCTGTAATTGGCCTCCAAAGTTAGTTTCCTCAATGGTTTCCTTGCATAAAACTGGCTTCAAGCTTCACAAACTCATCATCATTCTGCTAATATGAATCTCTTGGTATGTCAAAAACCTCTTATTTATATATGATTTGAGTTGGTGGTCCTATCCCAAATTCCTCCCAAGATATGGCCTCAAAAAGGGCTCAAGATCCTCAGTTTTGGGCAAAAATATCCCAAAATAAGCATGACAAAACCAAAAAGTCCATATAATATGGTTTTAACCCCACAATTCCAGCAAATTATTGGGCACAACCCCTTTCTCCCAGGCCCCTGGTCATATGGGCGCTGCCATATGACCGAGGTCTAGGTGCTGTCCCTAGTCCTTTGATCAAGCCCAAACCTTTGGTCCTGTGGTGGCCATGTGCCTTGGCCTTAAACTCTCCATGCACCCACCTTTTCTCCTGGTCTATAGCCATGATCATGGGCTAGCCCCACATCGACTGGGGCCTATCCCCAAAACTACGCACCATATCACATTCAAATAAAACAACGCCATATAATTTAACAAGTGGCACATTCTTCCATGTGGCAATCACATGGTGGTTAGTCCATTTCTCTTCTCGTGAGGTCATGAGTTCGATCCTGACCAAGGTGGAAACCAAATTTTTACACAATCAACATTAGCTAAATTTGGGGTGCCACGTGGTACCCTGTGATTGGGCCACGTTTCACCCTTTGGTTGGCCCATACGGTCCAGTTACCACACAATCAACAACTCAGTTAGCATGCATGTCACCTGCCACATTACTTCCGTACAACCACATGTCGTACCCTGAGCCTTCCACGTCAACATCCATACAAACAAGTCACCCTGCCATGTCAGCATCCATACTACCACTTGTCGACCTATCATTTGGCCACATCAGCATTCGTACAGTGCCACGTGTCACATTCGTACAGTGCCACGTGTAAATTTTGTATTGGTCCACATAATCCCCTGAAAATGCAAAAAATGAGTGACACATGTCACCTCCTCATGCTACATGTGTCCCTCCTAACATCATCATGATGTAATGCTAACATCACCTATTGTACTGTTGACATCAAAAGTACGACCTATTTGACTTTGACTAATTGAATTTTGTGCATGTTTGGGAAATCGATAAAAATAGGATATATTTCGCATACGATGTCCATTTTTTGGAAAACATTATATGGCCGAAATCGGTGCGACGAGCTCAATGCAATGGAAATAGTTTTTTCCAATTCCAAGAACTTTTATTTTTATGTCGAAGAGATGGGTTGTCATGCTCGTATGCTGAAGAGGCGAGTTGTTAGGCCCATATGTTAAAGAGGCGGGTTGTTAGGACCATATGGGGAAGAAGTGAGTTGTCAGGCCCATGAGTAGTTTCTCTAGGTGAGAAAATTTTGGGAATTGTTCCATGGTGCACTAGGCAATAACTACAGGGATCTAAGACTTTGTGTCTGTCCTGTTTTTAAAACCAGGGAAGGGAAGTGGGGTAGTTGAAAGACTGTTGAGCAGAGAAGGGGCACACTTCCTGGGGTGGGACAGGAATGTGGAGAATGAGAGATTGTAGGATAGTTGTAGTAGTTGGGCACCTTGGATTGACCAATTCTAATGATTATTAGACCTTATGTTGGCTTAGGATTTCCCTTTTCCCTAGCAGATTTTAGGCCCAAATCGGGGGTGACCCACTGCTAATATTACGAGAAGTGTGGTCTATGGATGGGAGGAACGTGGAAGGTATGGATGTAGTTAGTGTTTACTCCATGAGATAAGTGTCTGTCATTTTCTTATTTCAATTACTCTCTGTGTGTGTAATTATGAGTTTCCTTCCATGGAATCTATGTTATTTATATGTATGAATTATTGTTGTTGTATGTTGTTATTATTCCACTTAACTTTGTTCATATGCAAAATATATGATTTAATTTAAGGGTACCATAATTCATAAATTTTGGAGTGGCCTTGCCCAACATGAAGTTGGGGATGCTACACTGTGGTATCAAAGTTGTAATTGGGAGAGTTTTGTGTGGCGTGGCCCAACCTAGGTGGCTAGGAACGTTACATAACCCTTTGTTAATCCTTCTTTTTATAAGTTTGGCCAAAGACCTTTTCCAATGACTTTGCAGATGTGTTAGAAAAAAATACTTTGAAAGGATAATAATTTATAATATAGGAGGATGGATGAGTGCAAATTACTAGAGGTGTTACTTCCACACTCTATACAAAATGAAAGATAATAAGGCCAAAAGGTATAAAGATCAGGTGAAGTAGCAATGATGTGTACCTTTGGGAACAATATGGAGCTATGAACTTGACATGGAATGCAAAGTGGTTGATGTGGCACAATTATGTAGTTATCACCGGCACTCTCCCCAAGGAGAGATCATCCCCATTAGTTCCCAACTAAGATAAATAGCTTCACTTGATTTCCATCTTAGATTAGTTTGCATTAACTTGATGTGTAGGCATATTAGTTATTTATTTGCACCTTTCCAACCTTTGGGGTATGTGCATGAATTGTTTATTATTTTCTCTCTCAACCATTGGGGTGTTTATAGATTGAGGGGACCCATTTGTATTCCTATTTAAAGGGCATCCAGATAACATAATGTATAAGGTATTGTTCCTTGAGCGTTCATATTTTTCTTGGTTCTTCTTTTTGGGTTGTTTTCTATCTCGAGAGTGTGATATTCCCTTTATGAAGTTTTCATATACATAACTTTTTATCATAGTAGCTAGTCCAAGATTTCTCTCCTACCCTCCCACCTAATGATTGTTCCTATCCAATGATTCAGGTCCATATTATTTTTCCCTAGGAAACTATATATTTGGGTCACTCTCACATGGATCTATGCACTCAACCTATTATGCATTTCTAGTTTTTGGTCTTCAATCCTTAGGTTACTGTCACCATTTTTTTGTATCTTCAGACATACATTACATATATACACATTTCCTTAGATCGATTGATTAGGGTTATGCATACCAATTGTGGGGTGTCTTGCTTGTTTGGCCATGGTGCTTATGTTGTAAATTCTTTGTTGTTGTGATTTCAGTGCCTCCTTTAATGACTACACCACAAAATGTACAAACTAATCAACAAGCTATCTTTCTTACCCTATTTAGATGTGCATATGTGGTGACATAGCATATATGGATTGGATTATGGTCCCCATTAGATCTTTGTAATTTTAGTTGTCTAGAGTTTGTGTTGGAGCTTTCCATGTTGTAGACTATTATGCATGGACATTGGACCTATTATTATTTTGTAGAATTAATGAATAAAATTGTTACTTGCACAAAAAATACTATATTGGTCATGCCCTTTATTATTTTATTAGGTTTTTCCAACAACCCTTTGTGAGGATGATCTCTAATTCAGGTTCCAATACAAGTTGACTTTAATGAAGAAAAATCACTTTTGCCATGGAAAACTGTCTTTTATATCCATCATGATAATTTTCATGACCCCACAAGAATCCTTCCCAGATCTTGTGATTATACACTTCTTGAGGTTGTACAGAGCTATGATGGTTCTCACTTGGCTGCCTGGCAGTACCAAAGATACTTCGCCTGGACTATGCCTCTTCACCTAGAGCATACACATACTCCATTCTAGGCTATGGGTGAGTCATACTTCAACTCTGTGCAACTCACTTATATATTTAGACAAATTTTTAATAGCTTAAAACTTATTCATTTAAGAATACAACCATGAGCATGTGAAACAAACAAGAGACACACATAGATATAGTGTGAGAAGCAAATACATGCCTCACACCCAACTAAGTCTTATTATTGAAAAATGCTTACAATATGAGCAATACTAGCTCGATTTACAACTTTCATAGAGTTTCACAACTCACCTCACCTCACCAAGTCTCTCATACATAGATTCTCCCCACCAAGATTCTATGTCGCAAAAACTTTCACAACCCCTGTGGTGTGCCCTAGACATGCACCCACCAAAAAATTATTTCCTCTTCTCTATCACAAGACTTCACCAAGCTAACACAAACTTTTAGTTCTACCCCATAGCATGCCTCACATAGACCTGTGATAAGGCTTTCTCAAATGCCCTTATGTGTCCCACTCTTGGCTACTTGTCTTTCATGTCTTCACAACTATGTGTTTTGTTCTACCTCGCCTCAACACTCTACCTTTATCACTTGACACTTTGTATATATTCCTTCTTGTTCCTTCGGTCTCCTTGGTTGTGCACTCGTGTGTTCTTATATGGACTCCAAATGCCACCTTTGTGAATCGTTGCATCCTTTGGGTGTGTCACACTCCTTCATGGAATAATGCACCTAAATGAACTGACGTGCCCCTTCGTGGACCAATGCACCCAAACAAACCCATGTGCTCATCAAACTTCACATCTCTTGGGACTGACGCACCCCAACCTTGGGTGTGCTCCTCATGTTGATGTGCCCCAACCTCTTTGGTGTACCCTTGCATTATGTGTTTCCTAGAACCAGCTAACATGACTCTTCGTAGGTATACATATGGTGTTATACAACCTCTCCAATGCACCCATGCTTCCAAGGGAAGGTGAGTCCACTCCTTTGGTGAGTGCCCATGTCATCCCATCCTTTCCCAAACACAACCCATGATTTTTTTGTCATTTGTCTTAAGGAAAGTGAGACATGTTGTCCCTTGGTGCCGCACGTCACCATCATGTTCCCAAGGTGCTTCTTCCTGTGCCTATATGAATATATTCACCTAATCAATCACACACCTCTTCTATTCTCTGCGCAACTCATCTCCAAGTATTCCCAAGGAGCACATGTGCTCGGTGGGTTTCACAGGGGGATTCACATCCTCTCCCACTCCAAGTTTCTTCCATCCTCAACAACATTCATCAACATCCATGACATCTCCTTCCCATATGCATATCTCGTCACTACTCAACAACTATTATCTCCCACTGTTGTTGTCAAGATAAACTCCCCTTAGGAATTTATATGATTCCATGAAGTGTCATGTCTCACTGACTTACTGTTGCATCCATACTTCAGTCTATATTCTTATTCTTCCATTTTTTGGATCCCATTATGACTTCAACTAATTGGGTAGTTGTTCCAGTTTTCCTGCTTCCACCACAAGAAATCACATCTTCATGTTCAAACACCCTTTTCTATCCACAAACTTTCCACATCCAAAACTCCTTGTTTCCTCTAATATATCAAGTTTCCATCTGCATTCCCAACATGATTCACTAAGGAACCTCCCCAAGGCACCCCAAAGGCCTCACTATCCCCCATGGAGATAGAAAACTAATGTGTTATTGTCTAGTTTGAAGGTGAAGGAGGATGGTTGGTTGGGACATCTCTCACATCTCCAATATGTCTCTATGTGATCGACGAAGAGTCATCGTACTTTTGTGTTATATACACAAGTAGTGGTACACTTGAACTGATTATACCTTCGCACTCCTCCATGAGTTTTTCTAACTTAGGGTCATACAACCATTCATTATGTCCAAGTTTACTAGAGGAAGAAACAACCTCTTCCTTGGGTCTCCTCCACCAAGGTTGTTGTGTCTCCCTCACATATTATTGGTCTAAGGATGGTCTCTTCTCCTTTTCAACGAACTACTTCGACATCCTCGACTCTGTGACTTCCTTCAATCTTTGTTTTGATTCTTCATACTTCAAACTAAAATATCCCAAGCCATCCACTTCCTTAGCTAGATCTCCAAATATGTCTTCAACATCTGCAAGCCTCCATTCCATCAACAAAAGTATCCTTTCATTCTCTATTTTAGGTTGTCTAACCATTATTCCACATTGTCCAAGTTCATCCCCACAATGTTGTGCACTCTCGTTGTCCACAACAACCATTTGCAATGAGGTATCTGCATGTACTCCCTTCCTTCCTCCTCATGGTAGGAATCAAACATGGAGTTTGTCTCGAGAAAATGATCAAACTATTCATGTGAGGAATAGGTGCATCTTATGGTGTTATGCTATGATGTCTTGTTGACTCTGATATCACTTGTCACGACGCCACAAGAATCCTACCAAGATTTTCCAATCCTACACCTCCCGAGGGCATGCGACACCACAAAGGTTCAAATTTGGTTTCTTGACAACGCCAAGGATACTTCACCCAGACTATGCCTCTTCACCTGAAACACACCCATACTCTATTCTAGGCTACAACTGAGTCACACTCCAACTCAATGCAACTCACTTGTATACTTAGTCAAATTGTTATCGGATTAACACTTAGCCTTTTAAGCATACACCCATGATCATGCGAAACAAAGAGAACACTTGCAAAATAAACAAGAGACACACATAGATATAGTGAGAGAGGCACAAGGCGTTCCTAACACTCGACTAAGTATTATTATTCAGAAAAAGTTACAATATGAGCACTATTGGCTCGGTTTACAACTTGGGAAGAGTCGCACAACTTGTATCACCTCACTAAGTTACTCATACATAGATTCTCCCAACTAAGGCTCTCTTTCACAACAACTTTCACAAGCCTTGCGGTGCGCCCCAGACGTGCACCCACCACAAACTTACTGCCTCTTCTCTGTTGCAATACTTCACCAAGCTAACACAAATCTTTTGGTTTTTCCCCATAGCATTCCTCACCTAGACCTGTGACAAGACTTCCCCAAACTCCCTTGTGTGTCCCACTCTTGGCTACTTATCTTCCATGTCTTCGCAACTCTGCATTTTTCTTTTCCTTGCCTTAAAACTCTGGCTTGGTCGCTTGACACTTTGTCTCTATGCCTTCTTGCTCCTTTTCCTTCCTTGGTTGTGCACCCTTATCTTCTTATATGGAATCCAAATGTAACCTTCGTGAACATTTGCATCCTTTGGGTGTGCCACGCCCCTTTGAGGACCATTGCACCCAAACAAATCGATGCACACCTTTGCAGATTAATGTGCCAAGACAAACCCATGCATTTATGAATCTTCATGTATCTTGGGACCGATGTAACCCAACCATGGGTGTGCTCCTCATGTCGATGCACCTTAGCTTCTTTGGTGCGCCCTTTCCTTGTGTGCTTCCTCGAATTGGTCGTTGTGACTCTTCGTGGGTGTGTCGATGGGGTTATCCAACTTCTGCAATGCACCCATGCTGCCAAGGGCACGTGGATCCACTCCTTGGGTGCATGCCCAAGTTTCCCCTTCCTTACCCAAACACAAACCAAGCCTTTATCATCTATCACAAAGCAAGTCAGGTGCATGCCCCCTTGGTGCTGCATGCCACCATTATGCACCCAAGGTGTTCCTGCCTATGCATATATGACTTTGTTTTCCCAACTGATTGCATGCCCCTTGTGGTCTCTATCGAACTCATCTCCAAGTCTTCGCAAGGAATTTGCATGCTCGTTGGGTGTCACATAGGGCTTTACATTAACCATGTAGAGGATTATTCTAATTGCAAAGCCTATTAGGTACTCACTATTGGTTACTGCATAAATTATCTATAGTATTTGTCTCGTTTATATCTCTATTGAAACCTTTGTAACTACCATCATCATGAGTGTGGTATTTTGAAGCCAATCTAAACACATGCTTTGTAGCCAATCTAAACACATACTTTGGCCAATGTTATTCTGAGTTACTTGGGTACAACACAATTTTTTTTTGGTATCGATACACTACATCAATAAGTAGATCCACAATTGCACCGACATTAGCCACTTTGAGCTCAATGACACCATCAATTTGTCATAGTTTCCCTTGATAAATCAGTGTGCATTTGCTAATAACATTCAATAATACAAGAATTACTCAATAATCATTAATATTCGTACTAACAATTAACAATTTCAATAAATTTTACCATCTTGCCCGAAAAGTCTTCAAATACATTTTATGCAATTTTGTGAGCGGGGTATTTATGTCCTAATGTGCCGGAAAGAATTTCGGGATACAGACAGACAAATATGAAATATTAAACGTATTCAACTTAATTAAGTGCAATTTTTTTTTTTTAACTAAGATTACGATGGATATTTACGAAATCGCCGTGTGGCAATCATGTCAAGAAATTTGTTTAATCTTTAAATGGACGGCGGATTGCAATCCTGTTAAGAAATTTATATAATCTTCAAATGGAGATAAAACTCTGTAATATGCCGTGGATCAGAAACCCATATATATGCAGCGTGAGTAACAGTTGGCTTTAAAGCGGTTGACTCTGCAGGAGTACCTAACACGCTCCCCACAGCTGTAACAGGTGAGGGTTATCCTTCATTTTCTCGGTCCAACAAACTTAAAATTTGAAATCGACTATTCGTAAGTTGGCTGTATGCATATTCTTATGTAGCATTATTCGGGAATAGGAAACGTTAATGTCTGCCTGTACTGTGCTTTCCATTTATTTTACATGTGAATCTGTTTTACAACGATTTGAAATGGCGGATCTCCTTGGCTAAGGTGTCTCGTCTTTATTGGAGAGGTGAATCTGTCTCTGTGATTACAATTTGGGGGACTTCGTCTTCTTGGAAGATACTGGATTCACAACTCTGCAATTTGTTCTAATTTCTCCGTTCTTGCCCGTTAATACTCCGATGTTTCCCATTTTTATTATGGCACCGGCGAAGCTCTTACTAAATGTAATGGCACCGGCGAAGCTCTTATTATGGCACCGGCGAAGCTCTTACTAAATGGAAATTGTACAGTCGCTGAAGAAACTGCAGTGCGCGACTCCAACGGTATGCGCGCCTGAAATTGAACCCATAACAGAGAATCCACTTCACTCTATTGCTTTTTAAGTAAATTTAACGGCCGGATTATGTTTGAATATGTAGTATAATTGATAATACGTACCCAACAGAATGACCATATCTTGGAGTGTCAGACCCTTCTTTGCAAATGCTGAAGCAGCCTGAGAAACTTGTAAGCTGGGACCGGGTAAATTTACATTGTTTATTGAAGATATCCTTCCATCTCTTCTCCCCGTTGGTAGATTATACTGAGGCCCTCCTGCCTGTCAATCAAGTTAAAAGTCTCAGCATTGTTGAAAACTAGTTACAGAAAGAGAGAAACCAGGTGCAATTTACAGCCAGCCGTGAGTGATTCATTAGCTCCTCGGGTATATGGCCATGGCACCGATCTGTGCATTGAGAATAGAAACTAACAAGATTCATTTAAAATTGGGTAAACCAACAGAAGCCAACTCCTATTAAAACCCTGGAGGAAGATATCTACCCAACATAATCCAAAGTTCAATGTTTTCCTTAAAAATAGAGGCAACCTTTATTTTATTTTAATAACAGTGAATGACATGTTACGCGTTAAGTCGCTAGAAGGGCTGATATATATATATAATATGTTACAAGTTAACCAACTAGAGAATGATTTGTATATAAAAGATTTATATATTGAGTGGGTTTAATAATTAAGAATATGTGTTTTCTTTTAAGAAGAGGTTTATATATATAAAACAGGTTATAAGTTAAATGGTTAAGTACATGTGTTTCTTCTTAAGAGGTTTTTTTTTTTACCATGGGAACAACAACTTCCCAAGAGTATATCCAAATAGCCCTCAAGCCAGATATACCAATAACTTGTGACCTCAGGGGCCGAGTCCCACGGGTGAGCATCCTTAACCCCCGTCGGTTTTGAACTTGTGACCTCCCCGGAGATAACACATGTTCTTAACCATTGGGCCCACTCATGTGTTCTTTTTTAAAGTTGAAAGACATGGGGGTGGGCTTTGATCCACTTATGTGTGCACAATACCATTTATTATAGTATCTCTGGGTGCAACCACACGTTCGACCACTACCTCAAGGTGTCTCCATGGCTCCAGGTAAAGCCCTCACGAGAATTGAACCTTGCCCAACAGTGAAAATTTACAAAGTTGAAGGACATGGGGGTGGGCTTTGATCCACTAAAGTTTACGAAGGTATACCTTCGTAAACTTTACTAGTCAAATTGTTGGGCGGAGGGGGGGTCCCTTGTCCCACAAACAAGGGGGTCTCATACACCAATTTGGTATGCTCGCTTGGCCGTGACCTTAAAAATAGATTATTATTATTATTATTAATCAACTTTATATATTAAGTGGGTTTAAGGATTAAGAATATGTATTTTCTTTTAAGAAGTCACAAATTCAAATCCACTTTAAAATTTGTTTAGATTTTTTTTAAAAAATTAGTCAAAAATATTTAAATAAATAAAAATAAAAAAAATAAATTAAGTTTAACATCCAAAAAAAATAAAACGTTTATACTAGGAATTGATAAAATTAAATACAAAATAAACTTAAAAAACACAAATATAATGTTCCTACCAGGAACACGGCCTCTCTGGTAGCAAGTGCAATGATATCGGCACAAGACACAACGCCAGGGCATGCACTTTCAAGCTTGGCTTTTGCTTCATCGATTATCTCAAATCCTCTCACGGTTTGGTTGGGACCTGCTTCTTTCTCTGATACCTTATCGCCGACTGTATCAATCAGAATTGATGCATCGCAGCCCTTCAACATGATATATCAATTCCACGCATGAGCAAAACCAATGAATTTATATATGAATTCCACCCATGAGCAAAGCCATTGAATTTATACACCTTGGATTGGATTTAAATGAGAGAACTGCAATCTTACCTTTACAAAACAGTCGTGAAAATGCATGCGAAGGAGGGCAGCAGGAAGGGATTTGTCTGTAGCAAAGTGACTTGTGATTACTCCCCGCACGATCGATTCTGCTTGCGAACACTTGGCGTTGTAGAATCCGACCAGCAGGCTGTTTTGCGCCAATGTAGGTCGTAAAAACGCCGAAAACAGGACAGAATTCACGATTCTAAGTGCCATTATAATGAAATGTTTCGACGTCATTGCAGTGCTCAAGAATATCTCCTCTATTCTTAGCGAATACCAATAGTGAGAATGTGAGCAGTCTCAGATGAAAACGTTCGTTATTATAGCAATTGGTCTGTGACCTATGCAGAATATGACATGGGATTAGAGCATGAGCTGTATATATTCTGGATGCAAACGAATATATAACAAGTCTGCCATTGCCGTGTGGGTCCGCTGTTTCATTGTTAATGAATCTGTGAAGCTGGAATGGTATTTGTTCAAAAAATTGATATTCACGCAATATAAGAGTTCAATGTTTTTCATAAAAACTCTATATATTTATTTAATACCGACAATGCATAGGATGATGAATTCATTATCGGGTTCCAACCTGCGGCCTCAATCTGCCAGCGATCGAAACTCGTTGATAATATTGATTTCCCTCTGACTGTTATTATTTTAATGCTATCGGAGGAACCAGAAAAGTCAATTGTCATGGAGATAGGTGTTTGCCGTGATCTCAGAGCGGATATGTTGGCAGTTTCAACACAAATTATGTTTGCCATGATCTCAAGCATCCAGATTTTTGATCGGTTTTCATTTGGACTATTCTTAGAGCCATGTGCAACTTCTTCGTTTTGATTCATAAGATTACGAGGGACATGAATTCCACAATATCGTAGGGCTATGTCCCGATGCATCTACCGCTTGTTTGTTGTTGAAAGAAAATTATTTCTTCGAATGCAAGATTTGAATGTTATATTGTAACTGTAAATCTATGTCATGCCTTTTTTTCAATTAGGTTTCATCCTGTAAATCTATGTCATGACTTTTTTTTTAATTAGGTTTCTTCCTCATTGAGCCGAATGCAAGATTTGAATGTTGCATTGAATCTATGGCATGACTTTTTTTCAATTAGGTTTCTTCCTGTATATCTGTGTCATGACTTTTTTCAATTAGGTTTCTTCCTGTAAATCCGAATGCAAGATTTGAATGTTGCATTGAATCTATGTCATGACTTTTTTTCAATTAGGTTTCTTCCTGTATATCTATGTCATACCTTTTTTCAGTTAGGTTTCTTCCTGTAAATCTATGTCATGCCTTTTTTCAATTAGGTTTCTTCCTCATTGAGCCCGTAATCGAATACAAAATTTGAATGTTACATTATAATTGTAAATCTATGTCATGCCTTTTTTCCAATTAGGTTTCTTCCTGTAAATCTATGTCATGTATTTTTTTCGATTAGGTTTTTTCCTTATTAAGCACATAAAATTATGAATGTGTTTTTTTTTCAATTAGGTTTCTTTCATTGAGCATGTAATCTAACTATGAATGTAGTTACTACATATTACATGTAATGTAGTTACTACATATTTGAATATTACATTGTAACTTTGATCATAATGTAGTTACTACATATTACATGTAATGTAGTTACTACATATTTGAATGTTACGTTATAACTGTAAATCTATGTCATGTCTTTTTCGAAATGCCTTTTTTTCAATTAATTTTTTTTTGTAAATTTATGACATATTTTTTTTTCAATTAGATTTCTTCCTCATTAATCACTTAATCTAACTATGAATGTGCTTTTTTTTTTTAATTAGATTTCTTCCTTATTAAACACGTAATCTAACTATGAATGTGTTAGGTTTCTTCCTCATTGAGCACGTAATGTAACTATGAATCTGCTTTTAGCATCGAGAAGAAGAATAATGTACCTAATTTGAACATAACCTTCTGCGCTTCCAAACAACCTATCTAGAGACAAATGAATCTCTTTGCAATGGATTCTGATTTTTGGATTGTTCCTCATTAAGAAATTCACTTTTTTTTATACTATGATCTTAGCGAAGAGTTGCTAGTGTCTCGGTGTATTTTGTGAGAAAGGTAATCACGTGTTTGGGGAAAATCGCAAGTACACCATACGAGGAAGGAACTTCATATGTCCTATACGCATCTTCCTTCTCTACCCATGCACACCTCAATGTCACCTTCGTCATTGGTTAGAGATAAAGCACCCACTAGTGCTACAATGACTCATTTGTTCACATAATCCACTATCACCATTTCTATTAAAGTCACCATAATAATTATGGCATAACCTACCCTATCATGAGTATTATTCCCCTTCCTTACGTTCTTTTGTACCATGCGTTCATGCATGCGTGCTTGCATATATTAGTTTTACAAAATTTCTTAAGTCTTTTACCTCAAATGTGGTAGACATACCTCTTCAGAATTACCTACTTTGTAAACATACTCTCTAAAAGGGATATTCCATGGTGTTAGATGGAAAACCCTCAATTTGATGTGTTCAAGATGTTTGTGACAAGTTCCTAAAATAATGGAGAGAGATGGTCCATAACCATCTATAAGAACCACCTTGTTTATTAGGGTTTTATCCTAACTTCTCTACTTTAAGTTGTCTAGGAGTGAGTCAATTATTGTATGTGTTCATCCTCTTTGAATAACAAGTTGTTAGGGTTTTTATATAGAGAATCTATTTAATGAGATAGGAGGCTATGCTTTTTTTTTTCCTGTATTGGTATATTTGGAGATTTTCTTAGTGAAAGATTTCCCCACCTTAAGAGAAAAATGAACATTCCTTTCTTTCTTTTGATCATGATAATAAAATGTTATTTTTTTTTCTATTTAATCTTATTGTCTCATGTATATAGTTTTCTGTAATTATATTCTCCATATACATGGTTTTTTTTCATGGTTTTTGTTTCAACACACTTCTAGTTTTTAACAATTTTTTTTTATGCTAGAAACATGTTCTGAAATCCTTAAATAACAAAAATATCTATCAATTGATAGGTAAAAATATGGTTGGGAAAGAATACATGTTGAAAATACAAGTTGTGTCACTAGGTTGGACACCCTTGTAACCTATGTTAGTACCCTTTCAAGTAGTACCAAATCAGACAATGCCTATATATGGAAATATTTTCCATGTACCCTTGGGTATATCAGAAGCCCTCTAGGGACACTTGAAATTGGCCTTAAGTCAACCTATGTCCATCTTACTTCTATAGTACACCAAGAACAACACTTTGGGAGATCACTATCACATACCATGGTATTGTGTAGTATGACTAAGGGTGTGGTTTATTCCCCTTAGTTGGTGTTATGAAATATTCCATCGAGTACTATTGTTGGAAACCATTTTGTATATGAGAGAGTTATAACACTTGGAACTCCTTTGTCTTTTGGACCATACAAACCCTATCCTTTGCAATCAACCAATGAAATTCCCACATCTTTACATCCATAAGGGATTTGGAAATTCTTTCAAGACAATAATATTCAATAGGGAGTAAAACTCCTACCATCTTAAAAATAAATAAATAATAAATAAGAAGTGTAGGTTATGTTGAAAACATTGTGAGAGTTGTATCTCGAAAGATTCATTCCATTGCATTGATTGCTTGGGTATACCTCTCAAGTAGCCCTTTTTGTGTGGAACCAACAATACAATGAATTGTGGTATATCTAAATCCATTTAGGCACACCTAAAACCATCCTTACATAAACCTACAACCATCCTATTTCTATAGTACACCAAGAAAAATGTTCAAGGAGATCACTCTCACATAACTTGGTATTCCATAGTACGACTAAGGGGTCTACTCCCCCTTAGTTGGTTTCATGAAATATTTGATTGAGCACTATCATTGGAAAACCTTTCATATATTAGAGAGGTATAGCACTTAACACTCCTTTTTCCTTAGGACCCTACAAATCATATCCTTTGCAGTCATAAAATGAAATTTATACATATCTACATCCATAAGGAATTTGGAAATTCTGTCACTGTAGTAATATTCAATAGGGAGTAACACTCATATTGTCATAAAAAAATAAATAAGAAATAAAAATTATAGGTTATGTTGACACAAGTGTGACATTTGTATCTCAAAAGATTCATTACATTGTGTTTATTACTTGGTTCTACCTATGAACCCTTTTTGTGTGGACCTCATAGTACAATGATTCATGGTATATCTAAATAGAGTACTTTAATCCCATTGATCATAGTGAGAGAAGTGGGGAATAATACATTGAAAAAATATTAGGTGGTCCCATGGTCTAGACCGAGAACATGGAAAACAAAGAAAACCAAAACTAATACCCACCCACTAAAAACCTACCACTTGAAGCTAGAGTTTCTAGCATTGAATATTCACTAAAATATATGAAGACCATAATGAATAGACACAGAAAGGTTTTGGAGGTGTTAGGAACCTACTTGTGTGTCCACATAATAGATACATACATCAATCCAACCAAGGATAAATCCCCAACAAACAAAGTACAAGAAATTCTTGCACTCTTTTTGGATAGCACGTGTCCACACTTTCAGGATCACAATTAATGGCACCAGTTTACAAAGTTCGACATGAACATATTTGATTCTTCTAATATTTTGAGGTGGGTTACCAAAATGAAACACTATTTTTCTCTCCATGACATTATTCATGACCTACAAAAACTAAAATTGAAAGCCTTATATTTGGATTCAAAATGTTGGCAGTGGTGGAAATGGTATAAGAAAGCTTACATAGGCTACATTGCTTGGACCTAGTTTTTGTAGGTCCTTTATAATCATTTTGAATGTGACTCTCACTATTTTAGATGACAGACACAATTATGATATTGGATATATTGTTTCCATTGAGAAATTAGCAATCCACAAAGAGGGCATATTTGATTTTTTTTTAATGATTTTTTCATTAGTGGTATCAAGGAGGTATTAGAGCACACATCATGATGCAATACCCACGAACATGGTTGGAAGCTTCTTAAAGATATAAAGAAGATGATATGGTTATCAATAACCAAACCAATATACCTCATTCACTACTTGCACTAGCTCCCCTATGCAAACTAACCCTAGGCCATCCAACTCATAGTCAATGAGAATCCACAAGTTATCTTAGGAAGATATGGTAGAACTCTATCACCTCTATCTTTGCTATAATTGTGATGAGTGATATTTCAAAGGGAACAAACATGAAGAACATAAATTATTAAAAAACTTGATGTATCCCCATAAGAACAACCAAATGACGTATTCATTGAAGACATTCCTAAACCAAAATTGGATGATTCCACCCCTCCAATGGACAAGGAAAATACTATGCAACCTCCTTGCAAGGAACCCCACATTTATCTCCATGCCTTATCTAGTTTCTTATCACTCATAGCATTGATGTCGATCGGTTATATCAAGTACCACAAAGTGAGTGTATTGATGGATAGTGGCATCAACCAAATTTTTATTCATAGGAGAGTGGTTGAGAAAACCCATTGATGTGTGTCCTATAACTAATTTTCAAATTATGATTGGCAATGGTGGTATGATGAAATTTGGTGTTCAATGTGAAACTGTAAATGGGTGAGTGTCATCTTAAAACCACATGATTTCTATTGAAATGTGTGGTCATAATGTAGTTCTTAGGGAAGAATGGATACATACTTTGGGACCTATCATCATGGATTTCAAGGAATTATAGATGAGATGAACTAAGGAAGGGAACACACATACAATCAAATGGATTACAATTGGTTCCATTAAAATTATCACATCTCATCATATGGATAATTTATTTAAGAAATGACACTCAATAATTGTTGTTTAGTTCAATGCCATATAAGTAGTGGACACCTTCCCATAGGATATTCACCCTAATTTGCAGTTGTTTCTCTGCAAACATCAATAGGTATTTGAAATTCCTTATGAATTAATACCTTAATAAGGGAAGCATTACCATGGCATTACATTCATTCACGATATTATACCACCCATTATGCATCCTTATAGGAACTTTTTTTCATAGAAGAATGAAATCAAAAAGATAATTTAGGAATTGTTTGAGGCTAAATTGCTACATCCCAGTACTAGTCCCTACCCATCACAAGTGGTGATTTTATTAAATAATGAAGGTAATTGGTGAATATGTCCTTATTTTAGGGCTCTAAATAAGTTAACCATCAAATTCACATTCCCCATCCCAGTTATTGATGATCTATTGGATGAACTTCATTGAGCCAAGATTTTAACCAAACTTGATCTGCATTCTGCCTACCACAAAATACATATGAAAGAGGAAGGAATACAAAATATATCCTTCCACACACATGAGGTTTTTTATGAATTTTTAGATGATTCCCTTTGGCCTTTGCAATTATCCATCCACCTTATAGAGCCTCATGAACAAATTGTTTTGATACTTTCTATGCAATTCTATGCTAGTATTCCATGATGGTATCTTTATCTACAAAAAAAAGTAGGATTTTTGCATAGAGTACATTAATAAAGCCTTGCAGCCCCTGTGGAACTACCAACTATTCCTAAAATGATCAAAATCTTCTTTTGGGGCTTCAAAGATTAAATACTTAGGTCGCAATGTAAGTCAGGATGGAGTATGATTAGATCCCAAGAAAGTTGTGGCTATATAAGAGTCCAGTCCTAGCCCAAGATTTTGAATATCCTACATAGGTTCTTAGGACTTATCAACTATCATAGATAGTTTGTAAAAAATAAATAGAAACACTCTTGCTCATTTAAAATCATTGATAAAAAACAAACTCCTTTGTATGGAGCGAGGCAATGATGCAACCCTTATCAAATTTAAAGGATTCCATGTCCATCACTCCATTATTAGTAGTGCCATATTTTACCAAGAATTTTTTCCTAGAACACGTTTCCTTAGGTAGAGGTCTTGGCTTCGCTTTTATGTGAGAAGGGAACCCCTTAGAATTCACCGATAAGTAGTTGTGTGATCAAATTTTGGGTAAATACACATATAATAAATATATGGTATCCATCCTTCATGCAATGGAGAATTGGTGTCCATATCTCATAGGAAAACATTTCCTAATCAAGACTCACCATTGTAGTTTAAAGTATTTTCTATACCAAAGTTTATCATCAACATAGAAGCATAAGTGGGTCACCAAGATGTTGGGGTTTGATTATGAGATAATATATAAGAAGGGTAAATACATTGTTATAGTTTATGATTTATCTAGGAAACTTTAGGAGGATGGATCCTTCTTTTCCTTATCTTTACCTATTCTAGTTTGGATTGAGGAATCTTGTCTATAATGGTTGACAAATGACACTATCTCTCAACTCATCCAAAGGATTCAAGAAAATATGAACCCTATGAAAGGGTATAGATGGGAGTAATATAGATCAAGGTATAAAGGGTATATTGTTTTGGTAATTAATTCTACCTTGAAACAAATGGTCTTAGAGGAATTGCATTCATCACCTACAATAGGTAAATCTTGATTTCATAAAACCTATTAAATAGACAATAACTCTTTCTTTTGGGAAGGCATGAAAAAAGACATCTAGTATTTTGTAGAAAACTTTGAAACTTTTCAAAGAAACAAGGATGAGAGAGTGAATATGCTAAGAGAATTGCAACCACTGTCAAATTCAACACATATATGGATTGACATTTATATGAATTTTATAGCGGGAATCCTAGGAAACCAAGAAATCAATGATCATGGTGGTGGTTGATCATATTTCAAAATATTCTCATTTTTGTTCCTTATCACACTAATTTATCCCCTCCTCAATTTCCTAAGTCTTTGTGGATTATATTTTTAAGTTATATGGCATGCCCACTTGCCTTGTCTTGGAAAAAGATCGCACCTTCACTAGTAGATTTTGGTAGTATTTCTTTAAACTTTAGGGTACCTAGATGAACATTAGCACTATGTATCCATCTCCAAACAGATGGTTAAACTAAACTAGTCAAAAAGTTCTTATAAACCTATTTTTGATGCTTTTATTATGGAAAAAACACACTAATAGGAACAATGGATTCCCCTTATAGGATGGTGGTATAATACCTCTTATCATGGATCTACCAAAATTTCCCCATATGAAACTATCTATGGCCCACAACCCTTGTTAGTAACTTCATATTTACTAGGAACCTCCAAGGTCTAGGTGGTGGATAATGCACTTGACACCAAATAAGCCATTCTCTACACACTTAAGGATAATTTTGTTATGGATCAAAATAGGATGAAGAAAGAAGAAAACCAACATCACTCCAAATGTTCAATTTTAGCAGGATATCTGGTGTTTATTCACCTTCAACCCCATAAACAAATGTCACTCAAAGAAAAAAAAAAGTCATAAATTATCACCAAAGATCTATGGACCCTATAAGATCATCCAATGCATTGGACAAGTGGCCTACAAGTTATCTCTTCCATCCCACTCCAATATTCATCCAATATTTCATGTATCCTGTCTAAATAAGGTTGTGGGATAAAAGTGAAAGACGAAAGCTAGCTTACTTGAACTTGATGAAGAAGGCTCCTTTTGGATCCAGTCAGAATCAATATTAGATAATAGAGAGCATCATTTACTCTAGAGAATGGTCCATTAAGTATTGATCTAGTGAAAATGTATAGAACATGAAGATGTCACGTGGGAACCAAGCATGATTTGTTAACAATTTCCTCATCTTCATCCTTCACGACAATGCTACTTTTGAAGGATGAGGTCATGTTAGGTTCCTACCCTAACCTCCCTACTTTATGCTATCTCGGATTTAGTCAATATGAAACCATCCTCTTTGAATAAGTTCCATCACATAGTAGTGGATAACTATTTAATATAAAAGGGTCCACATCATAAGGCTCATTGGGTAGATGGTACCCATTAGTAATGGGAATGTAAGTAGTGAGGTTTTTTCAATTGAGAAAATATTTAAAGAGATAGGAGTCCATGGAATGTTTTTTCATTTATTTTTGTATTTGGAGCTTTCTGAGAGAAATTTCACCCCACCTTAAGATGAAAGTGAAAATTGCTTTCTTTCTTCTAATTATCATAACACAAGGGTATATTTTGCATATTTCATCTTATAGTCTCTTGTGTATGGTTTTCTACAATTCCATTTTTTGTGTATCTCGTTGTTTTCCACATTTAATGGTTAAGGAAAACTACACTTCCCCTTATACATATTTGTTGGAAAGTAGTTGTCACCAAACAATTTTGGTTGTAGGTTGGGAGAAACATTAATTTATTGAAGAAAAAAATACATTCCAAAGATGCAACACATCTAATGGTTATATTTCTATCACATCGTTTTTCAAACATCACCATACAATGCATGAGTGCTCCTACTTATGTGGATTCCTTGAAAAAATATTATAATATGGTGATGGTGCTCTAGAATCTTTTGTAGTTGTCAATTTTGAGATTATTTTCCTTGAACAATAGATCTATACCTTGAAAAAACAAGGAACCCAAATACTTGTTTGAAAGCCTCAAGAATATGTTTGGATAAACCACTTGCATAAATAATATCCTCTAGCTAATCTTGCACTTCTCTATGAAAACCTTGCCAATGATAATGAAAATACAATATTTTAGGTGATTTATCACCCCCCCCAAAATGTATATGACATATATTTACCCTCTCAATTCATATAAAAAAATTTCTTTTGCAATGGATGGTCTCAATATTCCAAGATGTAATTATTGAGTTCATAAAATGTTCCTTACAAAAATCTACTATAATGTGTTTCAGAATGTGAATGGCTACATATCAATTTAATTCTACTTATATAAATGTATTTATTGTTAAAAAATAATACCTATTCTAATGAGATGATTGAGTCCTAACTACAAACTAATTAAAAATCCAAAATAATAATATTGACAAAAATAATAAATAATACTTAATACATAATAAATACTTAATATTACTAATAATAACAATTACCGTCTAATCCTTATGACCCATGGAAAAATCACCCTTAACATTTTGATGTTAAATTTATTAACCCACTTAATTCACTATGATCTTTCACATAAATACCCCTTAACACACTATGACCCTGAAAGAACTCACCCAATTATTTCATTATGAACCTTCACCCTTATCAACCTTGACATAGTCACGTCCTAACACACTACAACCTTGAGCAAACTACCCCCCTAAAATTATAACCAAGAACACACTAACCGTTTATCATTTTAATAAGGAACACAATGACCCCCTTAATACACTATAGGCCTTGGCCCTATGACCTTTGATGCAATATCTCCTTAGCATACCTTATGACCTTAAAAACACTAGCAGTCTAATATCTATGACCCTTAACCAGTATGGCCCTCGTTGTAGTCACCCTTAACACATTATGACCCTCAACAAAATAACTATGACACCAAATAAATTGATCCCTTAATAAACTATTACCCTTAACCCCCACAACTTTATATGGTCACCTATAATACATTATGACCCCAAACTTCACTAACCTCCTAATACACTATAACCCATACCCATTGTCACCCTTGACAAAATATCACCTTGATACACTTAAAGTTCCTAGAAAGAGTGTGCCCCTATGATCCATGACACAATCACCTCTAACATTGTATCCTTTAAAAAAACTAACTAATTCAAATGGATGATTAACAAATAAATGGATTGCTTCTTATGGATTTTATGTTTTGGATTTAGTGCTTTTGATATAGGTTTAATGGTGAAATCTTTACCCATAGCCATTGTTACCCTTGAAAAAATATCACCTTGACACACTTAAAGGTCCTAGATAGAGTGTGCCCCTACGATTCATGGCACAATCACCTCTAACATTGTATCCTTTAAAAAAATAACTAATTCAAATGGATGATTAACAAATAAATGGATTATTTCTTATGGGTTTTATGTTTTGGATTTAGTACTTTTGGTATAGGTTTGATGGTGGAATCTTTATTAACACTTATTTTTTTATGTTTGGAAAAACCCTTTTCCAATTCCTTCTAAAAAGTATTAGAAAAATGGCTTTGAAAGGATAAGTATTAATAATATAGGGGGATGGATGAGTGCATACTGGAGGTGTTACTTCCACACTCTACATAAAATGAAAAAGACTAAAGGAAAAAGGGTATACAAAGAAGGAAAAACAACAATGATGTATAACTTTGTGAACATTGAGGTTTGAACCTAACATAGAATGTGAAGTTCTTTATGTGTCACAATATTGAAGTTTTCCAAGGTTCTCTCCCCAAGGAGAGTGCACCCCCAACAGTTTCCAACTAACATAGAGAACTCCACTTGATTTCCAACCTATATTAGTTTGCATTAACTTTATGTGTGGGCATGTTAGTTATTTATTTAGTTGCACCTTTCCAACTTTTGGGTTATATGGATGATTTGTTTATTATTTTCTCTTTCGACCATTGGGACATGTATATTTAGTGGACCCATTTGTATTCCTATTTAAATTCCATTTGGCCAGCATAATGAGTAAGATCTTGTGCCATGAGTTTTCATATTTTTCTTGTTTCTTGTTTTTGAGTAGTTTTTTGGCTCAAGAGTATGAGATTTCCTTTCAAAATATTCCATATCCATCATCTGTGTATCATAGTAACTAGTATAATATTTCTTTCCCACCCTCCCACCCAAATATCATGCTTATTTAACAATTTGGTTCCATACATATAACTATCTCTTTGGGTCACTCTTGCATGCCATCTATGCACTTAACATATTCTACATATATAGTTTTTGGTCCTCAATCCTCAAGTTAGTGCCACCATATTTATGTATCTTCAAAAATGTGTTACATATCTACATGTAGGCTTAGATCCATTAACTAGAGTTATGTGTACCATTTTTGGGGCCTCATGCTTGTTTATCCATGGAACCTATGTTGTAAACTCTTCTTTGTTATGATTCCAATGCCTCCTTTGATAACTATACCCAAACATGTCCAAACTAATAAACATGATATATTTATTACCCTATTTAGGCATGGACCTTTGATGACTAAATAGTTATGTAGTGAATTATGGTCCCCATTGGATCTTGGTAATTTCAATTGTCTACATTTTGAGTTGAAGCTTTCTAGGTTGCAGACTATTATACATGGAAATTTGACCTATTATTATTTGGTATAATTAATGAATAAATCTATCACATTCACAACAAATCCTATATTGGACATGCCTTTTCTTATTTTTAGGGTTTTCAAATAATCATTTGTGGAGTTGATCTCCAATTTAGGTTCTAATTGAAGTGGAATTAATGAACACAAATTAATATTCCAATAAAAAAATTGGTTTTATTAGCAACCATCTAGAGAATTGTATTGATTACAAGGTCTATTGGGTACTCTCTATTGGCTCAATCATCAATTGGATATACTATTTATCTCATTTAGATTTCCAATGCAAACCTTCTAACTATCATCATTATCATCATGATGTTTTATAGAAAATATGAACACATGATTTGGTCAACATTATTAAGATTTATTTGGGTACAACATGGTTTTTCAGGAATCATTACACTACTTCAATAACTAGATCTAAAATTGCACTAACATTGCTCACATTAATCTCAATCATACCATATTTTCCATAGTTTTTTCTCTCTTTACTATCCCTTTAGAAGTAAAAAATAACATCACATAGTACTTGCAAAATGAAAATCCTCTACAATAGCATGTGTGTGGTTTAGGGAAAAGGTTTTAGGGTTACTTCACTATATCATTACTTCCAAAATTAACGGTAATGCGATTTTTGGTGGCAACACATATATTCCTGTAACATCCCTGGTTTTACGACTACACATGATTTCATGCAAAAGTTTTTTTTTTTTTGTTTTAAGAAGGAAGGCAACAAAAACAACTGTTAAACAACACAACTTGATGATGAACACAATGCGCGCCATCCAGGCGATAAACATCAACCAAAACCCATAACCCGAACCTTCAACACGAGTGAGAAGGCATTCAAGAATCAACAAAGCAAGGCACAAGTAATTAACTACAACCGAACAAGGGTGGCCTCCTGCCGTGCCCTCCAGTACCACTTCTAAAAAATTAGAGTCCTCCTTTAGGGATCAAATCCTATCAATAATTTAAACTTCCTTACAATTAAATGTGCATATCCTCTGTAGTGAATATGACATAGACCCTCCAAACATATCTTAGTGATCAACTACAAGAATACAAGTTTATGTACCCTTCTTACAACCACTAACTGTTCATACAAGAATCCTCAAATCCTTGCCTAGATTCAACTCTTCAAAATCCTAAGTATGCTTGGGTCAAGTATCAATCATTTCTTCTCTTCACGTTTTTACTCGACCAATCAAAAATAAAGTTAAAAATTTCACTCAAGGATAGACTCAATTAACATTTTCTCTATTCAAGGCTTGGTATATGCTCATTTACAAGCCCATGAATTTACCGGTATCCTAAGCAATACTATCTACTTAAGCCATATAGTTACCCCAACAAAACTGTCATTAAACCATTCACTAAGAAAGAGTAAAACAACAATTTCATAATTAAATGATTAATATGATGGAATAATTTAACAATAAAAGTTATATTCATAATTAGATTTCCTTCCATATGTATCAATGTTAGTCAACAAGTTTCTAAATCATAATAGCTGACTCAAAAATTCATTGCCCTCGCTAATCAATGCATTCTACTTGAATTTTTCTTAACCAAACATCTAACCAACCTTCCATTTCTATCGGCGTTGTCCACTAACAATTCTCTGTTTAATTATTAGTACACACCCCTAGATTTTTTGAATTAGAATAAATTCACTCGGTCAGTACCTCAGCTTGATAACTTTTTAGGTGTGGCGATAGGTAATGAATGGAATTTCTTACCTGCCTGACCACAATTTCTGAATCGTCGAATACTATTAAATTCTGTATTTTCAAATCCAGTGCCTTTCTGAGTCCTTGCAGAAGTGCCTTGTATTCAGCCGTGTTGTTTGTGCATTCAAATTCTAATCGGAAAGAGATCAAAGTTTTGTTACCTTCTGGGCCAATGAGCACACATCCTGCACCACCTCCTTCTTTAGATTTGGATCCATCAAAGTAGAGAGACCATATGTGAGTCTCATCAGCCATATGTGACACATTAGGGAGAATCGTCGACTGTGTGCATGCCATGAGTTTCGACTGTTGTTTCGGGTTAGTAATGATAGAAGTTTCCACCATGAAGTTACCGAAAAAGGTGTCCATTCCCTGCATTTCGGGTGAATTAGCAGGAGTAGTAAATGGTTCATTAGCGTCATTTAAATTGGTCACGATGATCTTGAGGCAACGCTCATGATTGATCTTGATTCTGTTAGGCTTTCCATTCTCTGGCAGCCACAAATGGGACCAGTCTATCGCAAAGTATCCATGCAACTGTTCATACCAATCCCTGCTTAAAAATAATCCATATACTTCAGGGATGCCAACGACAATGATATCAATAATCTGGTGAACTTTAGGATTAGAGGATAACATAATAAGGAATTTTTTTAATTCACCTATCACTTTAACGCTGGTTTGATCAAGCTGAACAATTTTTAGATTGGAAGGTTGAACGTCAGCATTGATTTTTTGGCAAACAGACCAAGGCATTACATTTGATGATGCGCCAGAATCTACCATACAATTGTGTACATTCCTATTGAAAATTTCAAAGGTCAACAAAAAAAGTGGGACATTTTTATGAGTATCGACAGCAGAACTTTGTTGGTTTTTAGTCTCAGTCCTTGGAATTATTTTATCTACATTTGTTACACTTTTTACAGCAAGGTCTTTTTTATCCGAGGGTTCTAGTGTTGTTTTAGAAAGGACCTTTTGAGGTGTTTTAGGGATGATTTCATACAGTTTCCTGCTGTTCAGATTGTTGTTTTTGCTGTTTTCTGCAATGTTCTGAAGCATCTTTTGCAGAAGAAAAGGAAATTTCAACAATTCATAAACATAAATATTAGCTCTAAGTTTCTTAAGGTCTTCAATCAAATCGTATTCTAAACTTGGGGTTGCTGAATTCTATTTGGTTTCAGTCTGCTTAAACTGTTTTTGGGGCACATTAGTTCCAATTTCAGAAGAGGGTTTATTCTGGGTTTTGATTATGATATTGTAAAGATGAACCGTTTCAAAATTGGCTTGAAATATACTGTCCGAAAAATGCCCAAAGATGTTGGGAGAGGGTTCGTCGTCTTCCACTATTTCTTGTTCAATCATGTCTTCAGAAATCTCAAGGGGAACTAAGTTATCATGTGCTTCAAGGATAGTCTATATAGCATATTGTAGGATTTCTAGGTTAAAGCCTTCCGAGTTTAAGTTGGGCCAGTTTGAGGGAAAATGTTTTCTAAAAGGGGGTTTGTAAGATCCTTTGCTTGAAGAAGCTTCTTCAGCTGATCTCCTTAAATATACAACTTGATTTGACAATTTCTGAACGACCTTTTGTAAACTTTCCAGATCTGAACTCTCTGATTGAGTTTTGGTTTGGGGAGGTCTAGGAAGAATTTCTATTTTCTTCTTGGAAGATGGGGTAATCTCTGCCTCATTAATGATATTATCCTTTAGTCTTAGAATATCTTTCTCAATTTGGCTCATCTCCTTGAAGGCTTCCAATAACGTTGCCTTCTTAGAACTTTTTACCCAAATTGCTATATTCTGGTATAGAGCTTTGGTGTAGTATGCGATGATAAGATTTTCAGCAGGCATTGAATCAACGGGAATTCGATTCTTTAACGTGAAAAACCTTTGATTAAAATCTTTTATTTTTTCCTTAGGGTTCATCTTTAAGCTGGAGAGTTCCATGACTAAGACTTTAGGAGATTTTTCATCTCCGAATTTCTCGAGGAAACAAGACTCAAACTTATCCCACGATACAATGGTGTGGGGTTGGAAAAAATACCACGAAGAGGCATTTCCTTCGAACGTATACATAAAAAGTATACATACTACATCTTCGTGTTCTACGCTTCAGAGTCTAATGGATAGCATAATTTTTTTTATGTGATCCTCAATGATTTGCTTAAAATCTAGATCGAATTTAGGGAGCCATTTCTCTGGATGTTTAGGCAAAGGATGTTGGGGTACATGTATGGCCACAACATCTTGATCGAGATAGGGCCTGGAGGGATTGTTTGGATTTACCATGGGCATAGGTGGTGTTGGAGGCTGAGATGAAGAACTACCTTCATCGGACGATTCTTCTCCTAAAGAGGAAGGGGATGAAGGAGGTGGCGAAGGTGGGATACTAGATCCTTTGACTGTAGGAGTGAGGATGCGATTTGGATCCGTTGGATTTAGGAGAAGACTAGTTCCTTCAAGTTGTTCTCTGATATCAGAGAAATATAATGGTTGATTCAGTGGCCGCTCTGGTTTTCTGATACGGGCCAAATCATCGTGTGTCCTCAGAAGTGATTGACGAACAATTTCTTGTATGTCATACCCTGGAGGGTTTGGTGTTACTGGCTCAATGGTAATCTGTGGATTTTCGTTTGAGGTGGTTGTTGTTTGAGAAGTAACATTGTAGTCATAACGACTTCTTGTTACTATAGGGGAGTGGATGTGTGGGGGATGAGTCTTGCAACCTCCACGTGCCATCAATCATGTTTAGGCCCTCCTTCTAGTGCCATTTGTTGGCGAGCGAAAATGATCGTCTGTCAATTGGAGGAATAAGTCTAGTCCGGGGTTATCTAAATAACCCAAGTCATTTGGTATAACTCATTCTGACGAGTTTAATGGCTCCATTGGCCAATCTAAAAGTCCTAAAATAAACAAATAAAAGAAATAAAGAGCTAACTATTAAATAACCACTTAATATATATATGTACATACATATATATAACTATTGTAGATAGTATTTAAACAACATATCTTCCTATCTTATTTATGTACATGATATACAAGTTGCAAGTTTTAATCCAAACTCATGAAAATCAATGTGAATATGGATGCTTTAAAAAAAGCCGATAAAGAAAGCACATAAGATATTTTTTGTTTTCTCTTTATTAATCTAAAATTAAATAGAAAAATATACTATGAAACAAAATTATGTGGACAGTCAGAGCCAGACCATATATTAGAGTTTCGAAGACAAACAAACGACAAAAAGAAATAAACTAACCTATTAATGAGTAAATCGACATGCATCCAAACATCTGTATGATTATAGAATGTCCAGTCATCCTGTCCAAGAGATAAACCTGCAATGAACCTTGAAACTGTTCGGAATAAATGCAAAACAATATATTGACTGTTTAATTTTATTGACAGAACGATGAGATGCAAATAATTGCTGTAATATTTGTGATTGCAAGCAATTACATTTAAGATAAATCTAACTGTAACAACATGCTTTTAATCATTCAACAAAATTGAAGAAAAATCTTTTCATTTGGGTTGAACGAATGATCACTCTTTTCAATATCCGAAGCATCAAAATGTGGATGATATTTAAAAAAAATTATCCCAATGCCATAATAAATTGTGAAGACTAAAGCTATCAACAACTATTGATTTATCAGGATAAACAAACCATAAACGAAAACAACATTTACAGAGAGATAAAGCCAAAATGTAAATATATGTTCTGTCCAAATTTGTGGATAACTTGTCCACCTTCAGCCCCGGGCCAAGATGCCTTGATTACAAAAAATAAGAGTTTTTAAAGGGTTTAGAAAAACTAACTGTCTTATCTTGTGGGATAAGATTAAATCTTCACAATGATCTACTGATTACAAAATAGAGGGTAATATAACCACTCCAGATCACACTAAATCTCTAAAAACTAAAAAGAGTTTGTTCCTGTTTAGACAAAAAAATGAGCCATGGATATGGATAATAAACCCAAAATGCTTCATATCATTTGGTCACCATAAATTTCCAGATATCCTGAAAGAAAAAGATGAAATAAAGAAATTCAGATATACATTTAACCGATATTTTCCAAATTTCAAATAAGAATAGACTAGTTACAGAATCTGCTAATTCTGTAGCTAGTCTTATTTTAGCAACGAAATCTAATTTATTCTATGAATAAGAATGTAACACAATTTAAGATAAAAAAAAAATCTTTACCTTTAACTAGAAAGTCAATTCGATTCACATGATCTCAAAATTGACCACTGCTATTATACTCTCGACATTCTTCACTATTGTGTTCCCAGTCGTTTTCAAACATTTTCCTTGTCTCTGAACAATGGAATTTAGTTTATGATTTTCATCTGTTAGCGAGTCGACCTAATCTGTAAGGGTTTTGATTTGCAATTGTAAAATGGGTATGTCTGTATAATATTTATCAGTCCAGAACAAACAAATTTCACATTGTGAATCCGTGACAGCCGTTTGAGAATACCCACGGTCGTGTGTTGGAACGTCTCCATTGTTGCCTATAGGTTTGTTATCAAACTTGATACCTGGAAATCCTTGACTGTGATTTAATTAATGTGGAAAATTATCTACGAAATTGTAAGCATGATCGAGACCTGGTTTGAGGGAAAGAGGGTCTTCTTCGGCCAAGAATCTCTTGATCTATGAATCAAAGCTCTCATGGATCTCGATCGTTTTGATCGAGCTCACATGAGAGTTTGGTTTATTTCGTAGTTTTCTTGAGATTAACCTACCTGCCCTTTTATTTTTTAACCCTAAATCAATGTCACCTTTAGATGGTTTGCACGTAGACCTGTTTGTGTTATTAGCAGAGGCGTTAGGACGGGCATTTTGTTCATGGCTCTACTCAACATCTTTTTGGTCAGGTATAGGCTCACTGAGGGTGTTTGTAACACAGACCTCTATAGATGAAAGAACCACTCTGGCAGGGACTATGGTTTCCTCTATCATGGGTTTGTCAACCTCTATAGTGTTGAAGTTAATGAAACCATTTCGGGTTAGGAAGGCATTCCAATCATCATTTTGTAACTTCAATTGATGTACCAATAATATCTTTATCAGACCGTGGTGAAACAAGCTGGAATTCCAATGTTGTTTTTTATACCTTTTCTCCATTTTATACAGGCTTCTCCATAGGTAATAGAGCATATTTAACTGAAACCCGATGAAATTCATCAACAAACGTATATGATATAGGAAAATAAAACCAAAGCGACCCTCGCATGTCACGAATTGTCTCAGGATTGCTAGCAAACCATGCCACCGGGTTTTCAACAAGGACACAGACATACCTTTATCACAACAGTTGATTTTCCTATATGTGAAGAACAGGCCCCATGGAACCTCTTTGACCTTGGCGTTTTTAAACCATTTCTTCCCACTCAATGGAAGAACTATTGCTTGACCTAAGAATTCCTCCGGGACCTTGACCTGGATGTCTCCTACCTTGGCTCGGCATCCATCAAAATAAAGGGAAAATTCCTGAGTGGTTCGCAAGTTAAAACCCTGGAATTTCTCAAGAAAAACAAGGCAGCCTTGACCCTCAAGATCCTCCTTTGCATCATTACAAAGGAGCATGGTTTGCAGGCCATTGGGTTCAATTGTGACGACCAGGGCCATGAGGATTTGGAAAGAAGGGCCTTGTGTTATCATGCTCAGGGTTTTTTTAAAATTTTTAAAGAAAACCTATGGGTCAATAAGGACATGAAAAATATGTTGAACATGGTCAAATAAAATCATCCTTGACCAATCACAGAATAACAGGTGGCAATAAAAAACAATAAGGGTTAATTAATCATTCACAATTTAAAAGTTCACGAAGCGACAACTTTAAGATGCTACAATGTTAATTCATATCTATAGTCCTTATTGATGATAGAGTGAAACATTGTAGGTGGTTAAAACACCTCATTACCTCTACAAATAAAAAACAATATTTATTTAAGTGGTTGTTTCCTAGAAATTGTGGAGGCAAATGACACAATAACAAACCGCTCTTATTGCCTCCAAAAACCACTAAAGTAGAATTAATGAAAATACATAGTAGTTAATATTGGCAGTTGAGATTGATCAATGCTTTGTATCTTAATCATACAAGCCCTTGAATAAAAAAATAACCAGGGTTCAATTGGTAAGGGTGATTGTAAATACATTTCCCATGAAAACTCAAATGAAAGGTCACCATATTATGAAAATGGTTGCATGTGTAAATATAAATATAATTTGTATTATTTGTGGAAGATGCTAAGAACTGAGACCCACAAGAAACAAAAACTAGAAACGAAATTTCAATTTTCTAGACAAATGGGTACAATCCTTCCTCTTTAATAGTAAATTATATTTATGTATGTTTTTTTACAAGAATAGAAGGAAAAAGAAACCTTAACTAAATGAAATCATGGCTCTGAAGTGCAAACCTATCACATTTTCTCAACGCATTACATAGAATCTTGTTTCTGACCATCTGATTGACCAAGATTAAGACATCTTTGAAATTCATCTTACCTAGAATTTTTATTATGATATATACTAGGTATCATATCAACGATTTATGCATTCTTGTGACATTTTTCCCACTTGGGAATGTGGCCTTGCAAAGTAAATTGGTCTATCTACTTGTCATTTTCCTGAATTCATTTCAATGTGTAGAAAACTCTATAACTTGACTAATAGAGTTGTAATGTCATCGAATGGTTCCTAATTGGTTTTTCTTGGTTTCTCAAATGAAATATCTGAAATTCTATTATTACTAGGAAATCAAACACCCATAGATGAAGAAACCCTACTTCTAGAGCCTACTTCCTTATTAGTGGAACAAAAGGAATATTTACTTGTGAGGTTATTACTAGAAAATACAAATATTCTTGAATTCAAGTTTCCTTTTCCAACAAATATTTTCTCATACTTATCCCAAGATATTATGGGTGATTGAAAGCTAATGATGGTCTCTCATGATGCATTAGTGGAAATGCAAACCTAGAAAAACATCAATCTCTTAACTTGGAGGGATTATTCAAGGTACTTTTACAATGAATTTGGATATGGTGTAAGAAGATGAAATGTAGGAAATTGAATTAGGTTTTTGAATATACAACTTTTATTCATATACATTGTGAATAACTAGGTCAATTTTTTTTTTCTTCTAAAAGTGGTATCTTATTTTTCCAACAAAATATAAGGTATATGTTTTCGTTCCTGTAGGTGTTGAGTGTCTTAACGATGGATTTCATTCCAAAAACTTGTATACTTTTAGAGAACATGTTTTTATTGTGCTATGCATTTTTTGGAAAAGTTTAATATTAATTTTACATATTTTAAAATTATCAGAGTCAACATATGCTTTAAATCACCATGTCTTTTGTTCCTACAGGCTAAAAGGGTCTTAAAATGATCAAAACATTTTTTTTTTAGATCATAGGTATCAGCCTCATCTTTTTCCATATATAACTCATTTGAGTAATGGTTAAGATGAGAAAATGTTATAGCATAAATAATAGAGGTATATATTCTAGGTTTTTGATACATGTGAAGAAAAAAATAGATTAAAAATAGTAAAAAATAATAATATATATATATATATATATATATATATATATATATAAATCGACATAGCCGACTCAATATATGTATATAATTTCATTAACAAATGAATTGATTATCCTATATAAAAATAACGTCAAAGATAGAGATATAGAGGGGTATTCACAAAAATGGAGGTTTTTATGAATTTGCAAACCAAATCACCAGGATTGTCATCTTGAACAAGTTTGAGCCAACCGATTCAGCATACACCTTGACAATCCTAACTAAAAAATGTGAATTCAAATAAGCGTGCACACGATATAGGAGCTCGCACTCAATACAAGAACATGTAAATGCTCCTCTTAGTATTTCTCTCTCCCCCTCTCACACTCTCAAAAAATCTCTCCCACCCCCCCTCCCCCCGTGCCACTATCTCTCCTACACCTACTCCTCTCCTACATTTAACTCTCTCTTTACCCTCTTTATTTTCATCTCTCTCCCTCTCACACTCTTTATTTCCTTACTATTCCTTTCTCTCTCTCCTTCCCACACACACTTTCTACCCCCCCTATATGTATTCCTCTCTCTCCCTCCCACACACTAACACACTCACTCTCTACCTCCCATCTTTTTCTTCCTCTCTCTCCCTCCTACACTCTCTCACAAACACTTTCTATCCCCCCTCTATGTCTTCCTTTGTCTCCCACCCACACTCTCACACGCACATTTTTTAGCCCCCCTCTATGTATTCCTCTCTCTCCCTCCCACACCTTAACACACTCACTTTATACCTCCATCCTTTGTCCACCTCTCTCTACCTCCATCCTTTCCCTCTTACTTATATGTGTACTTATATAAATATGACCATGTCCTAGACCATGAACTAAACCTAGACCATCACCTAGACCCCCCTAGTTCTATACCCCCCTTATTTTTATTCTCTTCCTCTGACTCTCTCACTCTCACTGTCTCCCCCCATGACCTATACCACAACATAGAGATAGATATAGAGTTAGATGTTGAGCTATATATTGACATAGACCATGACATAGACCCCCCATACTCTCACTCTCTCACTCTCTACCATCCCTCTTTGTCTACCTCTCTATTTCTCCCACATTATTGCACACACACTTTCTATCCCCCTTTAATATACTTATATCTCTCTACCCCCTTGCCTCTATCTCCCCCCTTCCTCTCACAATCAGTATCAATCTCTCTCCACCCCTTCCTCCCTCCCTCCCTCCTCCTCTCTCCCCCCCTCCCTCTCACTATCTCTACACTCACAATTAGTCTCACTATATCGCTACTAACCCCATCCTTGTTCAACCCCCCTCTCATTCTTTATCTCGCCCCCTTTCTCAGTCACACATTCTCTCTATACCCCCCTCCTCCCTCTATCTAATTCCCTATTTCCCACTATATCTCCTCTCTTTCTCTCCTACATATACCACCTCTTTCTCTCTCTCCTCTATCCTCCCCCAATTTCTCTCTTTATATCTCTCTACCCTCCCTTTCCTCTATCTCCCCCCTTCCTCTCAAAATTAGCCTCACTCTCTCGCCCTCCCCTCCTCCCTCCCTCTCTCCCCCTCCCTCTCACTATCTATTCTCTCTCTCTCTCTCTCTCATACATCTACCCCTCCCCACTTTATCTCCCCCCTTTCCTCTCACTCTCTCTCTACTTGCTCTCTTTGTCCCCCTCTCACACACTCAAATGCTCCTTGTGAAACCCCCCTCTCTTTCTTTCTCTTCCCCCCTCTCACACTCACACATTAGCTCTCTACTCTCGTCCTCCCTCTATCTATCCCCCTCCCTCTCACTATCTCTCCTCTCTTTCTCTTCTACATCTACCACCACTTTCTCTCTATCATTCTTAGTCTCACTCTCACTATATCCCCCTCCCTCTCTCTCCTCTACTCTCCCCCCATGTCTCTCTTTATATATCTCTCCCCCCCTTTCCCTTTATCTCCCCCCTTCCTCTCACAATAATTCTCACTCTCTCTCAACCCCTTCATCCCTCCCTCTCTCTCTCCCCCTCCCTCACACTATCCCTCTACTCTCTTTCTCATACATCCACCCCTCCCTACTATGTCTCCCCCCTTCCTCTCACACTCTCTCTCTACACACTCTATTTTTCTCCCTCTCCCTCCCTCTCACACACTCAAAAACTCCTTTTCCAACCCCCCTCTTTGAATTTATTCTCTTCCCCTTTCGTACACTCACACATTCTCTCTCTACCCCCCTCCTCCCTCTATCTCTCCCCCTCCTTCCCATTATCTCTCCCATATTTCTCTCCTACATCTACCACCTCTTTCTCTCTCTCGTTGTTGTTACTCTCACTCTCACTATATCCTCCTTCTCCTGTCTCCTATACTCTCCCCCCATTTCTCTCTTTATATCTCTCTATCCCCCCTTCCCTTTATCTCCCCCCTTCCCCTAACACTCAGTCTCACTGTCTCTCTCCTTGTTGTTATTCTCACTCTCACTCTCTCTTTTCCTCTGTCTCTATCTCCCTCCCTACCTCCTCCTTTTTGACCCTAGTTATACCTCCCTTTCTATATGTCCATCTAAGGGTGAGGCATGTCTCACAAAAAATAAAGGATACATGTGGAACAAAGAAATGTAGCCCTTACGGTAAGGTGAGTGTTAAGTTTTTGTTCTTCTTCCAATGGAATCTTACTTATACGAGTACTTTTATGATCATGAACATGCCATATACCATGAACTAGATGTAGACCATCAACTAGACCCCCCTAGCTCTATACCCCCCCCTCTTTTTATGCTCTTCCTCTAACTCTCTCACTCTCACTATCTCCCCCCATGACCTACACCAGGACATAGAGCTAGATCTACAGTTATACGTTGACCTAGATATTGACATATACCTCACATACTTTCACTCTCTCACTCTCTACCTCCCCTCTTTTTCTACCTCTCTCTTCCTCCCACATTCTCACACATGTACTTTCTATACCCCGTTAATCTATTTATATCTCTCTACCCCACCCTTCCTCTCACAGCGAGTCTCACTCTCTCTCCACCCCCTCCTCCCTCCTTCCCTCTCTCTCTCCCCCTCCCTCTCACTATATCTTTGCTCATAATCCATCTCACTCTCTCTCCACCCCATCCATGTCCATCCCCCCTCTCTTTATTTATCTTCCCCCCCTCTCAGATTCACACATTTTCTTCCACTATCTCTCCTCTGTTTGTCTCCTACATCTACCACCTCTTTCTTTCTCTCCTCTACCCTCCACCCATTTATCTATTTATATCTCTCTACCCTCCCTTCCCTCTATCTCCCCCCTTCATCTCACAATTAGTCTCACTCTCTCTCCACCCCCTCCTCCATCCATATCTCTCCCCCTCCCTCTCACTATCTCTTCACTCTCTCTCTCATACATCTACCATTCCCCACTTTCTCTCCACCCACTCTCTTTTTCTCCCTCTCCCTCCATCTCACACACTCAAACACTCCTTGTCCAACCCCCCTCTCTTTCTTTCTCTTCCCCCCTCTCACACTTACATGTTTTCTCTCTACCCCCCTCCCCCCTATATCTCCCCCCATCCCTCTCTCTATCTCTCCTCTCTTTATCTCCTACATATACCACCACTTTCTCTCTCTCATTTTTAGTCTCACTCTCACTGTATCCCCCTCCCTCTCTCTCCTTAGTCTAGGCCTCCAAATAAATCATTGCAATATCATTATATCTCCTCCTCCAAAAGGTCCTTTCAATTTGGTTTCACTGCAATATCATAATCTCTAAGCCTTCAAATGGTCATAATGTCAATTTTAGTAGGTTCCATTCCTCCAAATATCTTGTCACCAGACCCAGAGCTTGACGTAGACCATGACCTATACCACCACATAGATCTAGATCTAGATTTTGACATTTACATAGAGCTTGATGTAGACAATGAGATAGATCCCCCTAGATCCATATAAGCCTAGGAATAACTTATACTCAATCCTTAACCCCAAATTAACTTGAGCCTTGAGTTCACTATGCATATACCTTATGTACAACCCTTGCACTCACTTCACCCACATATTGGTGCTATAACCATTAATATATCCTTGAAAACACTTTCAATCCTAATCCCTTAGGCCTTAGTTGTCTCCATACCCCTATAAAATTGTATTCATAAAAATGTTTGGTGGATATTAAATTCTATATCCATTTCATTAAGAGCGCACATGATTTCCCGTGACTTGACTGAATTGGTCATTTATGCTTAGCAGGAACACACACATGTTCCTATAGCGCGCATTCAGAAAAAGCATCCTGCAGAAACATGTTTTACCTTTTTTAGTGTTCTTGTTAGATTCATAGATACTTTTGTGTTATTGTGAGACCATTGTAGGAAAATTTTGAAGACAACTTTGCCAAGTAGAATTGGAATTGTTGTTTGTATGTAATTATGTATTCTTGGAATTGGAAGACACATTTGTCCAAGTGAAATTGGAATTATTGTTTGTATCTTCTTGTGTCTTCTTGGAATTGGAAGACAAATTTGTGGAAGTGTGACTGGAATTGTTGTTTGTATCTTCTTGTTTATTTTTGGGCTTGGGAGGGAAATGTGTTCAAGTGCAATTGGAATTGTTGTTTGTATCTTCTTGTGTCTTCATGGAATCAAAAGACAAATTTGTCCAAGTGCAATTGCAATTGCAATTATTAGACGTGTCTTCTTTTGTAATACAAAAACAAATTTATCCACTTGGTTGTTCCTTATTACAAAATACAAATACAAATTTGTGGTGGATGTTTGGAAGCCAATTATTATATTTAAACATTGGGAACCACCGGATTCAGGAAATAAATTCCTTGAGAAAAAAGAAATCGATCGAAATGGTAGAAGAAAAAAGAGAAAAAGAAAAGTTACATATGTCAAATCTATGCTTTCACATTTGGGAAATTAAATTTCTAGTGCCATAGATGTCATTAATGTTTCTCCTACATCACCAGAAGAAAAGCGCAAGAGTTCATTAGAGATAAATCCAAACAATATCTCATCAAGACAAATTTTGTGGATGAACAAATGATGGACGATTGGATTGGAGCTGATTATACAATGGATGAAATTAGAGAAGCAACTGGTGTACAAGATCGCGGTGAAGAAGGTCATGTTGTGAAATATCTTGCTGGACAGTCAAATATGCACTCCCCGCCCCACAATTGATCTGTCAGTGATTGAAGGGGAAAGAAATGCAACAATGTTAACTCCGAAATAGGGAGGTAAAGAGTCCTAGAATAGGGTTTCATCGTCCCTACCAAGATTGAGCACTGCACGAGGAAGAAATCCTAAATGCATTTAAGTCAATGAAAGTGGTGTAGACTCACTTGAAGGTAATTTACCTAAAAGTACTATTCGTTATCACTCTCATAAAATCATTCAAGAATATTTTGAACCAAAATCTAATGCTACTAAATGTCAATTATTTTTATCTTTGTAAAATCTAGAAGTCTCACTGCTGTTAGGAGAATTTTAGGCATTAAAACAATCAAAAGTGTAGAAAAAAGTCATCATATAGTACAAAACGTTGTAGATTCTTTTCAAATAATTGGTAATAATTCTCGTTCTAAATACTACAATGCATCCCAACATATCTTGTCCCAGTCAAATGCTATCTAGATTACAATAAAACGTCATTTTCTACAAAAAAACCTCTCACCTCTTAAAATGCAATGTCAAAACCCTTATAAATTATTATTATAGATGATATAGCCTCGACATAGGTGCCCCAAAATATTTGTGGGCCTTCACTAGAAGGATACCTCGTTCTGACATGAAGTTATTTGGAGCAGTTAAGGGAGTGGTTTAGGATTTCTGGCATGATAACACAAGGCCCTCTTCCAACCAAAAAGATTTAATAAAATTGATAAGGGGATCTAGGGACCATTAACCCCATATTAAACACTATATTGATATTACACAAACAAAATTGTATGAGATATTCAAAACAATACATAGTGCACTTAACTTAGGCCAATGATCTTTCCATTAATGCAAGCCTTAGTATGTTCGAATAGACACAATTCATAACACATGTTTTTTTTAGATATCACATTGAGTATGGTTATTATTATGACACACACACACACACACAAATATATATATATATATATATATATATATATATATATATATATATATATATATATATATATATATATATATATATATATATATATATATATTCGTGTTTTTCACAAAACCCTTTTGCAGGAATGCCGAGTTATATTACCACCACCATCATCTAGAGACTTTATTCATATCATATTGTGTACAATGTCATATGGTTTTATATTTGATCAAAATGCATGCTTATATGGGACATTCCCCAGGTACTTGGAATGACATTACTAAGAAAGTGCATCCATGTAAGGGATGAGTATGAATTGGGGAGGAAGGAGGTTCCCTTGCAAAGCTTTAAATATGTGGCATATGATATTGATGGAGGATAGGAAAGAAAAAATATACAATTGGTTACTTCTCAAGTACGAGTTTGTGACTTCATGAAGGATTTTGTTATGTTCATCATGCCCATGTGGCTCGATAGCAAGAAGAGTAGTTTAGAGTATGCAGAGATACATTTCCTATTGGTATTGTGTTATCAGTGGTTGATTTTGTTGATAACTACAACCTACAACTAAAAAATGAGATTTAAAGCCAATATTATCACTTAGAGAAGGTCAACATAATGGTACATATCACATACAAGCATAGAACAAATAGTAATGAACAAAACAAAGTTATATTGAAAGAGTATCACTTCTACATAAGTTTTTGACTATAATTTTTAATTTTTTAATTGATTGATTAAGAATTTATTTATTTTTTAATTAATTAAAAACTTATTTTCTTAAAATAAGAAAATAAGTTGATGTTTCAAGATGGCATTGCCAAGATAAAATATTAACCATTTTAAACAATATAGTCATTGAACATTTTCAGGATACAGACACACAAGTATGAAATATTAAACGTTTTGGACTTCATCAAGTGCAATTTTTTTTACATGTATCATGGATATATACGAGTTCGCCGTATCGCAATCTTTAAATGGACGCCGGATCGATCCTGTTAAGATATCTGTTGAATCTTTAAACGGACGCCAGATCGCAATCCTGTTAAGAAATTTTTATAATCTTCAAATATAAAACTCTGCAATATAATCTTCAAATATAAAACCCATATATATGCAGTGTGAGTTATGATAGGCTTTAAATCGGTGGACTCGGCCGGCGTACATAAAAGTTGACGATCGGCCGTCATTGATCGGGAAGGTATGTCCACTTCCACCAAACTTGAAATTTGAAATCGACTCCTCGAAAGTACGCTATATGCATATTCCCATGTACCATTATTCGGGAATAGGAAAAGTTAATGCGTGCCCATTTATTTTACATGTGACTTTGTCTTACAACAATTTGAAATGGCAGATCTCCTTGGCTAACCTGTCTCGTCTTTATTGGGGAGATGAATGGAGGACTTCCTCTACTTTGAAGATACAGGATTCACAACTCTGCAATTTGTTGGCTAACTTGGAGGATTCACAACTCTGCAATTTGGAGGACTTCCTTGGCTAACTTGATCTATTGGGGAGATGAATGGAGGACTTGATCTATTAGGGAGATGAATGGAGGACTTTGAAGATACAGGATTCACAACTCTGCAATTTAATTTCTCCGTTCTTGCCCGTTAATACTTAGATGTTTCCCATTTTTATTATGGCACCGGAAAAGCTCTTACTAAATGTAATGCCATCTGAGGCCAAGCTCGTTACGATGCCCTTTGTTGATCCGTCATAGGTAAGCTCCCGATCAATTAGAAGTATTCCATGCTTTAATTGCAGTTGTTGGTAGTAGCTGTTGTCAAAAGAAATCGAAGTGTTTTGGTCAAAAGAAATCGAAGTGTTGAGAAAACATTCTTCAAGCTCGCTACTAAAGTGGGATACATGGAAGGATCCGCTGTCCCGCTTCCTTGGAAATTGTACAGTCGGTTGCTGAAGAAACCGCAGTGCGCGACCCCATCGAAATAAGCTTAGGTTATGAGCGGCAGGTATTTGTTCACAAAAAGAGTGGAATGTGATACTGCCAATGCATAGGATAATGAATTTGTTATGAGGGTCAGAGCGGCCTCAATCTGCCAGCGATCGAATTAGTTGATATATTGACTTCTCTCTAATTGTTATTATGTTAATTGTTTTCAACTCAAACTTCCAAATTTAAAATCGTTTTCATTTGGAGTATTCTCTGGGCCATGCACAAGATTATAAGGGACGTGAATTCCACATTAGGGTTAAAATTGATGGCTGTTCAAACTTATCATGTCTTCTGTCTGTACGTCACAACGCTTTTAATATCCTCACTACTTACGCGGCTGATCTACAGTAGCATGCAAATTGCAAAATGATAACTCAATCTTGTATTCTCATCTCAGCTTCTCTTCCGACGTGTTTTCATTTCTTTTTGAAACGTCCAAATTTAAAATATTTTGTTAAGTTGGCACTTTATTTGCGGACTTTGAGGACTTTTTATTTGTCATGCATGTGCCTACATGCGAGTAGGCCGTGTTTACTTGGTCCACGGTTTTGTGAAAATTAATTAGATGCATTTCTTGTTGTTAACCTGTGAGAGCAGAGGTCGAAGTCGATCACAAACCTTTACCAAATTTTTTTCGGTATGTATTTGGATTGGAGGTTGATTTTTATATTGGATTGAAATTTTAATTACTCTTCTTTTATTTGTAATATGGATTTTATCGAATTTCCATTCACTTGGTTGTATTTCTTTTTCCGTGTAAAATATTATTGTAAAGTTTGTTGGTTTTTATTGGATTTATATACTAAGAATTTAATTATTTATATTTCTTTTTCAATAATCCATATTCGATTTATATACTAAGTATTTAATTATTTATATTTCTTCTTCAATAATCCATATGTGAGAGTTATATATCTAATATAATGAAGAAGAAAAAAATAAACATGTTTGTAATAATCTTATATGATGTTATGTTCTACTTATTCACAAAGATTTAGATGTCAATGGTTTGTTTAGTTTAATGATTAGTTAAGTGAGGGTTAGACATGCTTGGGTCATAATTGTCATAATTAATAGCTATGAGAAAGACCCTTAGATGTTCAAATGTAGGGGTATATCCCTATGCATTTAATATTTGTTTTGTTGTTGAAGCACATTAATTCTTTCTTGTAGTGCACATGTTTCATTGTCAGATAGTAGAAGTACATTCATGACAACCCGAAACAAACTAATTATTTTACCAAACAATCTAACTCCCTAATAATCTATGATCCTTAAACCCTACAATTACACATAGCCATTTATAATACCTTATCACCCTAATACAATAACCTGGGAAATAAAGATTCCTTTCTTTGATTGCAAAACTTGGAGGCAAAGGAAAAAGTGGAAAAGGCCTAAGTGTGTCATATCAAATTTATTTTTAAGGTTGATTTTTACATGGTTTAAAATTTTTGGGTCACTACAAGTGAGGATAAGGTCATCAACATAAAGTGAAAGGTTTATGAGATAATTAAAATGGATAATTATCGGTATGTTCAGGGTATAGTTCGGTTCATGATACATTACAGTTAAGTGGGGAATCGTTTATTGGTTTCTTTCATTGATTTAGATTGGGCTGACAACCCTAATGATCGAAAGTCTACTGCGGGTTATTTTTTCATCCTTGGTTCAACATCTTTCACTTGGGCCTGTAAGAAACAATAGGCTATTTATCTTTCTTCATAAGAAGAAAAGTATCGAGCATTGGTTTATGCAAGTCGAGAATCCTTGTGGCTTTGAAATATCCTTTCAGTGTTTGGATTCCAGCTACAACATCTGACAACCCTATGGTATGATAATCATAGTGCCATCAAGTTTACCAAAGATCTAATTCAACATCAATGCAACAAAGACTAAGCTACACATGCACTTCATCATAAAACTCATTCATGATCGAGTTGTTGAGCTGTTATTTTTCTCTAAAGAAGTTCAAGTTGAATAAAGTTTCACAAAGTCTCTTACAGAAGTGAAATTTTCTAAACTTCGATCTATTTTAGGAGTTCAGTGTTCGACAACACAGGTATTCCAACAGAGGATGAACTCCTTCAGTAACCACTCACATAACCAAATCAAAGATCAACACACCGATGTTTTCACGTGGTAAAACCCCTACGGGGAAACATCCACGGCCCCAGCCAACGCGGCCACTTGGAGCAGTTTATTAATGCAAAGAAAAAGATTACAG
>ML788449.1:281792-311285 GCA_009831015.1 Picea engelmannii
ATATATATATATATATATATAGAGAGAGAGAGAGAGAGAGAGAGAGAGAGAGAGAGAGAGAGAGAGAATCTGCTCAACTGTACATTTTTTACAAAATGCTAGAAAGTGCCCAAACATGGAAGAATGGAATATGGTTCCCTTTATTAAAAATGGAACTCATTGGCCACTCATTGACCACTGGCACCCTCTCGCTTATCAGGTGCATTCCAAAACTCAATCTTTCTCATTTTACTCAAAGTAAGATCTCTATTATTTTCGTGCATAGGTGTGGTTTGTCTCTCTAGAGACTAGACAAAGAAACAACATTCTTATAATCCTTTTTCCACAATGAGTTGAAAAACTTACAAAATGATACTTTATAATTCAAGCTAAGAGAACTCATTGTTGATGATACTATTATTCATGAGGGTGTTTCCCTTCTTCATGACACTAATATCTCAATTATGCCACCCTACAGTAGGTACAAGAATCAAGGCATAAAATTTAAACAAAAATACCTAAAATCAATTCCATTCATGATACATAAAAAAATTCATCAAAAAATCATCTCATAGTGAATAATTCAGGCAATGGTGGGGTGACGCTAGTAGGTGGAGCACTGAGTTGTACAATATAATCGAGAGGTAAAATTTGGTGAGGGTGGGTGGTGATAGACCCCCATGGGTTGTACGAGGGATGGTAGAACCCTAGGGGTGGAAAGTGGTTTCCCGGGCAGGGTGGCCAAGGAATCGACTTTCATTTTAGTTGAGGTTAAATCATGGGGGGGATTTCAATAGTGGTGAATGGAATGATGGTGGTACAAACAACCCGACAATTAATGAATCAACTTGAATACACATTTACAATATTTTTATTAGTACAAAATTGTGAATTTCAACCAAAAAAATATAAAAAGTTTGTCACTTAAACAAGATTTAACTTGACACATGGTACCTGGAAAGGGGTTTATCTATCCATCCTAGGTGGACATGGTTCATGATTGTATGATATTGCAGCCTATACAAACAAAACAACATTATATTTGGTTTCTCATAAATGATCTATAGAAAGAAAACAACCATCTTACATATATAACATAACAATAGTAGATCAATTAGATTTCCAAAGAATAAGTAGAGAACTTTGATGAATTTATCAAAGGTCATGTTGAACACACTAGTACATAATATTTTAGAAAGGGTTCATTTTTGCTGTAGTTCGAAACAAGAAACTTGTGGAAGAGTTTGTGTGCAACATTGAATATTCCCTCATATTAAAAGAAAAATGTTGAAGTGATTATGCAAGAATGCATGGTAGTTTTCACTCCACCATACCTGAGTATGATGTACACAAAATGAGTTGACTACTACTACTCATGTATCAGTGTTGGAAACTAGCATTGATGCATCATTTTGAAAGATGGTTTGCTATCAAAGTGTAGCAACTGCAAACGTCATATAATTAAATATAGAAAAAGTAAACAATAAAATACACACACACACACACATAATATATGAAGAACATAGAGATGGTCAAGATACTAACCTCCTCCATGAAACTCTCATGTCTAGTATCCTTTGTTGGCCCATAACAAGTCTTCTGATAGCTCAAACGTCTTTGAGCGTCACATGAATTCCTAGCCTGTCCATGCTTCTTCTCATAGATAAACTCTACTGAAAGGATTCAATGCCCAATTCCTCCCCCAATATCATCTATAGATCACTCTTGGTGGGATAATATTATAAAATTGTTGTATTGCACCAAGGTATGAGTCAAGGTGTATATGGATGTTTGTTTTTGAAAGTTTCTTTTTGCAATGGGAGGATATTGGGTAGGGGGGGTCATACCTTCACCTAGGAGTACGAGGACCTAGAAATGGGTCTTACCTATCATTTTATCTATCATGGAATTCACCAATGAAAAAGTAGTAGACATGAAGACTTAACATAAAATTTTCCCATAATTTTATGGGGAAATATAGAGGCACCTCCCTATTATTGTAGGGAGGTTTGTTAAATACCCTAAACTACAAATCCATACAATTAACTAAAAATGGTTGGTTGGTAGGTATTTGTTCAGAAATTTGATATTGACGCAATACAAGTGTGGAATGTGATACCGACAATGCATAGGATAATGAATTCATTGACTATTGACTCCGTACTGGGCACTCAGATAACTTGAATTTAACATCAAGATTTATAAACAGTTGACTTTATGGTTAGGGTTTTGGGTCACTGATTTTGTAATTACTTGAGCCCTCACATAACCCTAATCTACAATCGAAATAAGGTTAGGTTATGAGCGGTAGGTATTTGTTCAGAAATTTGATATTGACGCAATACAAGTGTGGAATGTGATACGGACAATGCATAGGATAATGAATTCATTATGAGGGTGAGAGCGGCCTCAATCTGCATCAAAATTCGTTGATATTATTGATTTCTCTCGTATTGTTATTATTTTAACATTATGGGACGAACCGCAAAACTAAAATAATATTAAATAATAAATTACTGCAAAGTTAAAATATTAAATAATTTACTAAAATAATATATTAAAAAATTTTTTTCTAATTATTTGTACTATATTTAGCAAACTTCAATTTCAATGTACTATATTTATTATTAAAAACATAAACATTCAATGTAATATATTTATTATTAAAAACAAATATTGTATTATATTTAAAGGTGAAAAGGAATCAAATGTTGCTCCAAATAAGATTAATGCTGCTTTCATAGACAAGCCAAGGTTTTAATTACAAAGAGTTGAGCCAATTGTCTTTCCAAGCTCAAATCCTTGGAGCCAGGGAGAGGATTGTTGATTTCTGAATTAGAGCTTCATTAAGTATGCACATAAATCAATATCGTTTATCTTTCCATGATCTTGAATAATTAGAAAAGACCATCTCTCTCTATATATATAAAACAAATAATGACATAATAGTAGAGGGATGACTTTCCATAGATTTTTGCAAAATCTATATTGATTGATGTTACTTCCAACATCCATGTAAAACGGTTGTATCCAGGTGTTCGTAACACCTTCAATGGCCTCCAAATAGTCCACAAGAGGCCCAATCCTGTGGCCAAGCCGTTGGCGTGCCCACGGCTTGGCTATAGGGGTCGCCATATAATTTTAAATTAAAATTAAAATTAAAAATTAAAATTAAATTTAAAAATAAAAAATTACAATTAAAATTAAAAATTCAATTAAAATTATAAACTTCAAGCATGACATATAAATGAAATTTAAAATTTAAAATTATAGTTAAAAATAAATTATAAATAAAAGACTCAGAAATACCAAGTGTATTTCCACGAGAATAAATAATTATTAGTTGGTGAAAGATGGTACATAAGATGCAATTTCATTGGAAGGAAGAAATATAATGATAATATAATTATAATTTTTTTTATTATTATAATTTCAATTTAATAAAAAATGGAGCTCTTTAATTTTATTATTATTAAAAAAATAAGTTATAATAAAATAGTTTTGAAGTTTTTAATATATTTTAACTATTTAAAAAGGAGATATGAAAGGATAAATTCTAACATTAATCCCTTTATTTTAATAAAAAATGAATTCTAAAATTAATTGTAAAAGTGTATGTGGTGGTGAGAAATATTTCTAATAAAATAGTTTTCAAGTTTTTAAATATATTTTGATGAGTTATAAAGAAGATATGAAAGTAGTCATTTTTAATAAAAACAAATTCTAATATTAATCCTTTAATTTTGAATAAAAATTGAATTCTAAAATTAAGTGTGCTCTACTATTAATCCTTTAATTTTGAATAAAAAATGAATTCAAAAATTAATTGTAGAAATGTATGTTGTGATGAGTGTATTAGAGTTTGTATTAAGACAAGTGATAATATTTTCCACTAAATTGAGGTAGAGTATTTTTTGGTCATAAGTATTTTTTTTTCATTTTATTTTCTTTCTTTATGAGAGTAGAAACCCATGTACTATGGGTTCACATTAGAGGTTAATGTAATGTGGGCCATTAATTTGTCTCACCAATCCACAATAAGAATAGGGTAAAGTTATTTCTATTATAATTTCTATTAGGGTTACTAATAATACATTATTGTATTAAGAAGTAATTATATATTATATTATTAATATTAAATGTTAATGTAATATGAAAAATTTATTATATTAATGATTATTAATAATATTATTAATGATTACTAACAATGGTTATAATTAATATAGGGGTATTAGTTATTATTAATATACTTATTAACTATATTATAAAAGGAGTACCTTAAGGGTATGCATGTATATTATATATACATACCCTATATACAATAATTATTAATTAATATTAATAATTAACCATGTCAACAATAATGTATTGATAATATATTAAGGTCAATGCAGTTAGGGCTATGGTTATTAGGGTTATTAGGGTTATTATGATTAGTGTTAGCACCATATTAGAACAATCCTAAAATTTGGTCCACATCAAGCTCAACCATGGTTAACCTTAGTCAACCATGGAAAATCATACTCAAGCATGGGAAAACCATAGTCAAGTTTATTTTCTATCAATGTCTTTAGAACAAGTAAAAATCATCATCTGTAAAGTTAAAGATGATTTTCTATCAATATCCTTAAAACAAGTATGAATCTAAGTTTCATTCTATGTAATACATCACATTAGTTCAAAGTTCCTATCTTTGTGAGAAAGCAAACACCTTGTAATATTGTTTGAAAAATCTTAGACAAAAATTCCTTTTCAAAACATGTCAAACATAAAGAAACATTGTCATGTGGAAAAAATAACTCGACGTTGCCATTTCATGAGAAAAACCAAATGTTGCAACATGAGGAACACACTAATGTTGCAATTTGACAAGCATAACATGGTCACAATCTAGAAAACATAGTAACATCACAATGTCACAAACATAGCCCTGTAATTGCAATGTCATGAACATATCCCATATGTTGCAATGTGATGAACATCATCATATTGTCGCAATTTGACGAACATAGCACTACCACATTATGAAAAACATAGTAGCGTCACAATGTGATGAACATATCCCTATCGTCACAATGTGAAAAACATATCCTCGTCATTACAATCTGATGAACATGCCCATACTTTGTAATATTTTTTGAAAAAGCTTGAACAAAACTTCCTTTTCAAAAGATTTCAAACATAAATCAGCCTTGTCATGGGAAAAAATAACTCGACGTTGCCATTTCACGAGCAAAACCAAATGTGGAAACATGAGGAACATAGTAATGTTGCAATTTGACAAGTACAGTAGCGTCAGAATCTAACAAACATAGTAACATCACAATGTCCCAAACATATCCTTGGCATTGCAATGTTACAAACATATCCCATTTGTCACAATGTGATGAACATAGTCATATCGTCACAGTGCAACGAACATAGTAGTGTCACATTGTGACAAACATAGTAACATCACAATGTGGCGAACATAGCCCTATTGTCGCAATGTGACAAACATAGCCCCATCATTGCAATGTGATAAACATGCCCATATTTTCGAAATGTGATGAACATATCCTCGTCATTGCAATGCGATGAACATATCCTCATCGTCTCAATGTGTGGTTTACTCAAATGTTTCAATATGATGAACATAGTAATGTTGTAATATGACTAACATAGTAGAGTCATTAGGTCACAATCATAGTAACATTGCAATGTTAAAAACATACCCTTGTCATCGCAATGTCATGAACATATCCCATCTATCGCAATGTGACGAAAATAGCCATATTGTCACAATGTGACAAACATAGTAGCATCACATTCTGACAAACATAGTAACGTCGCAATGTGACAAACATATCCCTATCACCGCAATATGACAGACATAGCCCTATTTTCGCAATGTGATGAACATATCCTCGTCGTTGCAATGTGATGACCATTTCCTCTTGTCGCAATCTGTGGTTTACTCAAATGTTTCAATATGAGGAACATACTAATGTTGTAATATGACGAACATAGTATGGTCATAATTTGAAAATCATAGTAACATTGCAATGTTAAAAACATAGCCTTGTCATTTCATTGTGATGAACAAATCCCAGTCATTGCAATGTGACAAACATAACCATATGTTCACAATCTATTGAACTTTGTAGCGTCACATAATGACAAACATAAGAACGTCGCAATGTGATGAACATAGTCATGTCAACACAATGTAACGAACATAGCCCTATCCTCCCAATGCGATGAACATAGCCTTGTCATCCCTATGTGATGAACATAACCTCATTTTCGCAATGTGACACAAATATACTGACATCATAATGTGAGAAACATTTCCAAATGTCGCAATGTGTCGAATACAACCCTTTTTTCTAATATGATGTATGCAACTCAATATTTCAATGTGAGAAACATAGCCGAACATTGCATGACATGACCATTTCTCGATGTCCTACTGTGGTAAAATTAACCCACACCCACAGTCAGAATGTGACTAACCTAAACCATGGGTAAACATAATCAACATGGTCAACCATAATCCACTCCACATTGTATATGAAATTAATCTATGGGCATGGTCATGCATAGTCAACCATGGTCAACCATAATCAACCATGGTGAAGGTGAACCATGACCAACAATACTAAACTTTGGTCCACATCAAGTTCAACCATGGTTAAACTTAGTCAAGCATGGGAAAACCATAGTCAAGCATGGGAAAACCATAGTCAAGTTTATATGCTATCAATGTCTTTAGAACAAGTATAAACCATCATATGTAAAGTTAAACATGATTTGTGATCAATTTCCTTAGAACAAGCACGATTCTAAGTTTCCTTCTATGTAGTACATAACATTCGTTCAAAATTCCTATCTTTGTGAGAAATGAAACACTTCCTTTTCGAAACATGTCAAATATAGATGAACCTTTTCATGTGAAAAACATAACTCAATGTTTCCATCTGACGAACAAAACTAGATATTGCAACATGAGGAACATATTAACGTTGCAATTTGATAAACATGGTAGCGTCACAATCTAGAAAACATAGTAACATTGCAATGTCACAAACATATCCCTATCATAGAAATGTGATGAACATAGCCCAATTGTCGCAATGTGACGAACATAGCCATATTGTCGCAATGTGATGAACATAGTAGCATCACATTTTGACAAACATAGTAACGTCACAATGTGACGAACATAGCCCTATCGTTGCAATGTGACAAAAATAGCCTCGTCATTCCAATGTGACGAGCATGCCCATATTGTCGCAATGTGAGGAACATAGCCTCATCATTGCAATGTGAAGAGCATAACCTCATCACCACAATGTCTAGTCAACCATAGTGAATGTATACTAAAGTTAACCATGGTTATGGTCAACCACCTTTAACCAAGATCATGGTAATCCAAGGTCAACCACAATTAACCATTGTCATGTTCAACCATAGTTATCCATGGTCATGGTCAACCATAATCAACGATCATCATTGTCATTTAATGTATTAATGTATTAATACTTTAATAATGTATTTATCAATGTATTATTTATGTATTACACTATTAGTTTATTAATACTTTAGTAATGTATTGATTAATAATGTATAATTAATTAATACATTACATTATTAATGTATTAATACTCTAATAATATAATATTATTGTATTAGCGAATTAATATTTTATTAATGTTTTAAAGTATTAATACTTTAGTAATGTATTAATTAATAATGTATTATTGTATTAATTAATTAATACATTAAAATATGAATTAATGTATTGATGTCATTCATAGTCATGGTCAACCAAGGTCATGGTCAAGCATGGTCATCTATCAACCACAAATGTGAAACATGGCTAACCATTGTCAACCATGGTTAATCAATTTCAACCTTGGCCATGGTCAACCATAGTGAAGGTCTACAGAAGTTAACCATGGTCACGATGAACCATAATTAACCATGTCAACCATATTGAACCTTTCATTCCCAAAGTGAACCAAGTTCTACCAAAGTTAACCATGTTCATGGGCATCCATACTCAACCACGATCATTTTCAATTAATGTATTAATGTATTAATACTATAATAATGTATTATTAATTAATTACTTGATTAGTGTATTAATATTAATGAAATAATGTGTATAAAAATAATACTCATTGTATTATTTTTTTATGCATCATTAGTATAATAATGTATTAAATTAATGTATTACTTTATTTGTGTATTAAAACCTTAGCAATGTATTAATTAATACTTTAGCAATTTATTAGTCAATAATGTATTTAATGTATCAATTAATTAATAAATTACATTATTCATGTATTAATACTTTGATATGTTTTTTTATACATTAATGTATTAATATTTTAATAATTTATTAGTGAATTAATGACACAATAACAAACCACTCTTATTGCCTCCAAAAATCACTAAAGTAGAATTAATGAAAATACATAGTATTTAATATTGGCAGGTGAGATTGATCAATGCTTTTTATCTTAATCATACAAGCCCTTGAACAAAAAAATAACAAGGGTTCAGTTGGTACGACTGATTTTAAATTAATTTCCCATGCAAACTCAAATAAAAGGTCATCATATTATGAAAATGGTTGCATGGGTAAATCTAAATCTAATTTGTATTTATCTGTGGAAGATGTTAAGAATTTGAAGCCATGAGAAACAAAAACTGTCAATGAAATTTCAATCTTCTAGACAAATGGGCACAATCCTTCCTCTTTTATAGTAAATCATATTTATGTATGTATTTTTAAATGAATAAAAGGAAAAAGAAGCCTTAACTAAATGCAATCATGGACGTAAAGTGAAAACCTACCATCTTTGCTCAACACATTATGTAGAATCTTGTTTCTAACCATCTCATTGACCAAGATGAGACATCTTTGAAACTCATCTTACCTTTAATTTTTATTATGATATCTACCTGGTATCATATCAATGATTTATGCATTCTCGTGACATTTTTCCCACTTGGGAATGCGACCTTGCAAAGGAAATTGTTCTATCTACTTGTCATTTTCCTGAATTCATTTCAATGTGTAGAAAACTCTATAACTTGACTAATAGAGTTGTAATGTCCTAGAATGGTTCCTAATTGGTTTGTCTTGTTTTCTCAAATGAAATATTTGAAATTCTATTATTACTAGGAAATCAAACACCCATAGATGAAGAATCCCTACTTCTAGAGTCTACTTAGTTATTAGTGGAACAAAAGGAATATTTACTTGTGAGGTTGTTACTAGAAAATACATATATTCTTGAATTCACCTTTCCTTTTCTAACAAATATTTTCTCATACTTATCCCAAGAGATTATGGGTGAGTGAAAGCTAATGATGGTCTCTCATGACGCATTAGTGGTAATGCAAACCTAGAAAAACATCAATATGTTAACTTGGAGGGATTATTCTGGAAGTTTTAAACCTATGAAGTAAAACAATGCATACATATTCTTAAGAAAAACATAAATTAATCAATGGATCATACACATAGTACACATAGATTTACGTTGGAACCCTTAACTGGGAGAAAACCAACCTTCCTTGATGTTGCACTTTTGAACTCTTCATTGTATTAATTTTACCATTCACCATACAATATATACAATGTTTTAGGTATTCTGTAGCTACCAAAACCCTAATCCCTTAATTGGGTATTAATCTAGTAAAAAGATAAAAATAGAAAAATCCATTAAAATGGCAAAAATCCAGGATCATCAGACACATATGTCAAATCTGACCCACCCACACACACACATGAAAACAATATAACACATACCCAACATTCTCACACTTTTTGTTTTCTTTGCATACGGGGGTTCAAAGGCTTACATAGTCAACAATCCAGGGCAACAATGCCCATTGTTACTCTACACCAAGAGAACTTCTCTGTGCTCAGATACTTTGTCAATGAATCTACAACATTATTCGAAGTGTCTCTCACATTATTTTTCAACTTCTTTGTGCTCAGATACCATGTCTCTCACAAAGTGATATTGAACATCAATATGCTTTTTCTTCGAATGATAAGATGGGTTCTTTGCCAGGAAGATTGCACTCTAACTGTCACAATCTAATCTCACTGCTTGTCGTACCAACCCAATACCTAAACACAATATTTGTAACCATACTGATTCCTTTCTTGCATGAGTGGCTTCCATGTATTCATCTTCTGTAGTTGAGAGTTCCACTACAATCTGCCTTTTTCTCATCCAACCGATTTTTCCTCCAAATAGGTTAAAAACACATCCACTTGTAGATCTTCTGCGATCCAGATCTCCAACCCAGTCTGCATCAACAAATCCATGTATGTCCACCACTTTGTCCAATCCCAGTCTTCCTTGTTAGCATAGTCCATAACTGGTAGTTCCACGAAGATACCTGAATACCCTCTTTACTATTGTCTAATGATCCTTCCCTGGTTTTGACATATACCTACTCAAAACTCCCACTGCATGTGCAATGTATGGTATAGTACAGACCATTGCATACATCAAACTGCCAACTTGACTCGCATACAAAACATGGGACATATCCTCTTCTTCTTCCTGTGTCTTGGTACACTGATTTGCAGATAAATTTAAACCTATAGGAATAAGAATCTTGATCGGTTAACCTCCATGCATATTAAACCTCTGCAATATAGTCTCAATATATTTTCTCTGATTCAACCAGAGTTTCCTGTTTGCATGATCTCTTTTAATCTCCATTCCTAGAATGAAGTTAGCAACACTGAGATCCTTCATGTCAAATTTGGATGATAGCTGCAATTTCACCTCCTTGATAACATCCATGTTATTTCCTACCAGCAACATGTCATCACCATACAAAACTACATAAATGAAGTGATTACCAACCTGCTTGGAATATACAGAGTGATCAACCTTGCTTCTCAAAAATCCAAATCCAAGGATGTATGTTTCAAACTTTTGGTACCACATCCTACGTGATTGCTTAAGACCATATAATGAATTTTTTAGCTTGCAAACCAACTCTTTCCTTCCCTTCACTACAAATCCTTATGGCTTCTTCATGTAGATTTCTTCTTCCAAATCCCAATGTAGGAATGTTGTCTTCACATCCATCTATTCCACTTCAAGATCAAAATCAACAACAATAGATAAAATAAATCTAATAGACGTTAACTTGGCAACATGAGAAAAAATCTCACCAAAGTCAATTCCCTCTACTTGGGAATAACCTTTTTCTACTAACCAAGCTTTGTATTTCTCCACTTTTCCTTCTTCATTAAACTTCGTCTTAAACAACCATTTTCTACCAACATATTTTCTTCCAGCTGGAAACTCAACTATATCCCATGCCTCATTCTTATCCAAGGCATCCATTTATTCAACCATGGCCTTCTTCCATAGTTTACTATCCTCTGAATTACTGCTTCCCTGAGAGTTCTGGGATCATGATTAGTAATGGATAAAGCAAATTTGGAACAAAAATAAGGTGGACTATACCCTTCTGGTTGCCTTGCTTATTTCACTGATCTCCTATATACTGGGGTATGAGTTTCTTCTTCTTCTGCTTCATATTATTTATATGATTCAGATTTTGTATCATCCAACTCAAGCTCTATTTTCTCAAGTTCTTCTTTCCTCAATGGTAGGAATTCCTGTTTGGAAACATCTTTTACCTCTCTAAAAAAAACATCCCGATTGTAAACAGTCTTCTTAGTTTCTGGGTTCCAAAGCTTATAGCCTTTCACACCATTTTTATAACCAATAAATATATACTTTTCATATTTATTATCCAACTTACTCCTATTTTTCTTTGGAACATATACATAAGCATCACAACCAAACACTCTAACATGTTCAAGAGAGGGTTTCTTTATAGTCAATACCTCGTGTGGAGTTTTATCATCCAACGCCGATGAGGGTGATCGATTGACAAGGTAACATGTTGTACCCACTGCCTCTACCCAGAATTCTTGTCCTAACTCGACACCACTAAGCATGATCCTTGCTTTTTACATCAGTGTCCTGTTCATCCTTTCCAAAACTCCATTCTGCTGAGGTGTGTATGGAGTAGTATTCTGCCTTGCTATACTACACTTCTTACATAATTCTTCGAATTCATTTCCACATAAATTTCCACCATTCTCTGTCCTCAATACCTTTATTTTCAAGTTTTGTCTAATATTCTACCAGAGCCTTAAACTCTTTAAATTTATCAAATACCTCATATTACTTTCTAAGAAAATAAATCCATGTGTTTTTTGATAAATCATCTATGAATGAAAGATAATACACAGATTTACCTAGGGATTGAACAAGAATAGGTCCAAACACATCATTGTGTATCAACTCTAAGATCCCCTTTGCTCTTGTAGAAATAGATGGGAATATTACTCAATTTTGTTTACCATATATGAAATGTTCATAGAAATCAAAATCTAGAGTGAAATCAGACATACCTTTATTGTGTAATGTTCGAAGGCCCTTTTCTCCAATATGCCCCAATCTTTGATGCCACAACATGGTCTTCTTTTCAGGGAAGGTATTGGTCTTTTCTCCTTGATTTTTCTGTTCAGGGACAACATAATTGTTACACCCATTAGTATAAGTTATTCCCAACAACTTGTATAGAGTTCCACACCGAAGTCCTCTCATCAACACCATTTCCCCTTGTACCATCTTGCAAGTGCCATTTCCCAATACAGTATCCACTCCCACATCATCCAACATGCTTATAGATATTAGGCTCCTGGCTATTTTTGGAATGTCCAGAACCCCAGGGAGAGTTCTAATCCTTCCATCTTTCAGAAACAACTTAACCCTTCCACATCCCATGATTTTTGTTGTTGATTAATCTCCTAGGAATACATCATCGCCATCATATTTTTCATATTCACAGAACCACTCCCAGTGAGGATTCGTATGATATGACGCACTTGAATCAATCAACCATACATCATAGTCTTCATGTGTACCTGTAGATGTCAGGTAAGCATCACCTCCTTCTTTAGTGGAGGTTTTATCCTCTCTAGAAGAGGTACTATCATATCCATTTGGTTTATCAACATTCTTAGACTTGCAATCTTTCTTATAATGCCCTGTTTTACCACACTTCCAACATTTCTTCAAAGATTTTCCCGGAGACTTAGATCTACATCTAGATTTATATCTCCCCCCTGAAGACTTACCAGGATTCCTGTCTTGGGTATGACCTCTTACAAATAAATCATCTGTACTATGACCATCCATTCTTTTTCACCTCATCTCTTCAGATAACAAGGATGGAAATACATCCTCATACTTCAATGTAGATTGAGTGGTACTACCAATTGCTACAACCAAATTATCCCAAGAGTCTGGAAAAGAACATATAAAAGTAATACACTTATCTTCTTATGAAATCATAATATTAACATATACGAGTTGACTTACTAGAGTATTAAAGAAATTTAGATAATCTGTCACAAAATCTCCATCTTCCATCCGAATATGATACAAAGTTTTTCTAATAAACAACTTGTTTACCAGGGACTTTGATTGATACAAATTCCCTAACTTATCCCATAGTTCCTTGGTCGTATATTCTCTCGAGACATTCAACAACACCGAAACTTCTAGGGATAGTTGAATAGTACTCCTTTCTCTTTTGTCCAACTTCTCCCAATCTTCCTTCACCATACCAGTAGGTGGTGTACTAGTAGGTTGTGTACCATTCGATTTTGTTTCAGTAGGATGCATACCAGTAGGTTTTGTACTAGGATCCACAATGATCCATTGTTCGTTGTCTACAGGAAGGTACTCCATCTTAAGCTTCCATAGCTCAAATTTTTTACCGTTGAACTTCTCTATCTCTATTCTATAAGAGCTTGTCATTCCTCTTTCTACACTCGAATCAGCACTGCAAAATCTCCCACTAAACCTAGGTTTATCACAGACCCAAGATAAACTTGATCTATCAAGACTGAGTGAAACCCTCAACACCAAAGGTGTCCCTCTGAAGCCAAAACTGAGCTTTGATACCACATATAAGTTTTAAACCTGTGAAGTAAATAAATGCATACATATTCTTAAGAAACAAAAAAAGTAATCAATGGCTCATACAAAAATTAATCAATGGCTCATACACATAGTACACAAATGCACCTTTCAAATCTTCATTTTATTAATTTCACCATTCACCATACAATATATAAAAAAAATTAGGTATTTTGTAGCTACCAAAACCATAATCCATTAATCCGGGATTAATTTAGAAAACCGCTAAAAATAGCAAAATCTGCTAAAATAGCAAAAAATGCCCAAAAACAAAAATCGGGGCATTGCCCAAAACTCCGTCGGCTCCGGCCTACCGCTCGGAGCTGAACGTTGTGCATACCTAGGGGGGGGGGGATAAACTTGGCCCCCCTGGTACACCCCCAGAAAAGAACACGACACATGCAACAACAGAAGTTGGGATCATGAGACGCAGTTGTCAAATCTGACGTGCCCACACACACAAATGAAAATAATATAACACATACCCAACATATTCAAGGTAGTTTTACAATGAATTTGAATATGGTGTAAGAAGATGAAATGTAGTAAATTGAATTATCTTTTTCAATATACAACTTTTATTCATAGACATTGTGAATAACTAGGTCAAATTTGATTTTTTCTAAAAGTTGTATCTTATTTTTCCAACAAAATATAAGGTATATGTTTTCGTTGTTGTAGGTGTTGAGTGTCTTAATGATGGAATTTCATTTCCAAAAATTGTATACTTTTAGAGAACCTGTTTTTATTGCACTGTGTATTTTTTGGAAAATTTTAATATTAATTTTACATTTTTTAAAATTATCAAAGTCAACATATGCCTTAAATCACCATGTCTTTTGTTCCTATAGGATAAAAGGGTCTTAAAATCATCAAAACATTTTTTTTTAGATCGTAGGTATTAGCCTCATCTTGTTCCATATATAAATCATTTTAGCAATGGTTAAGCTGAGAAAATGTTATAGCAGAAATAAGAGAGGTATATATTCTAGGTTTTTGATACATGTGAAGAAAAAATAGATTAAAAAAAGTAAAAAATAACATTTTTTTTTTTTTTTATATATTTCAAATCGGCATAGCCAACTTGATCTATGTCTATAATTTCTTCAACAACTGAATTGTTTATCCCATAGAAAAATAACATCAAAGACAAATATATAGAGTAGTATTCACAAAAATGGAGGTTTTATGAATTTGTAGATCGAATCACTTGGATTTTCATCTCGAACAAGTCCCATCCAACCAAGTCAGCATACACCTTGTCAATCCCACCTAAAAAATTTGAGTTCAAATAATCATGCACGGGCTCTAGGAATGCACAGGTGCTATAGGAGAACAAACACGATAAAATAACACATGCATGATCCTGTTTGTCTTGGTGTCTCCCCGTCTCACACTCTCACACACTCTCTCTCTCCCCCCCATGTGCCACTATCTCTCCTACATCTACCCCTCTCCCACATTTACCTCTCTCTCTACCCCCCTCTTTATTTTCCTCTCTCTCCCTCCCACACATACTTTCTACCCCACTATATGTCTTTCTCTCTCTCCCTCCCAAACACACTTTCTACCCCCCTATATGTCTTCCTGTCTCTCCCTCCCACACACTAACACAATCACTCTCTACCTCCCCTCTTTATCTTCCTCTCTCTACCTACCACACTCTCACACAAACACTTTCTATCCCCCCTCTATGTCTTCGTTTGTCTCCCTCCCACACTCTTACACACACATTTTCTATCCCCCTTCTATGTCTTCCTCTCTCTTCCTCCCAAACCTCAGCACACTCACTCTCTACCTCCATCCTTTGTCTACCTCTCTCAACCCCCATCCTTTCCATCTTACTTATACGCATACTAATATGAACATGACCATGGTGTATACCATGACCTATACCTATACCCTCATGTAGCCCCCCCTATCTCTATACCACCCCTCCTTTTATGATCTTCCTTTGACTCTCTCACCCTCACTATCTCCACCATGATCTATAACATGACATAGAGATATGTATACAGTTATATGTTGACCTAGATATTGACATCGACCATGACATAGACCCCCCATACTCTCACTCTCTCAATCTCTACCTCTCCTCTTTGTCTACCTCTCTCTTTCTCCCACATTATCAAACACAGAGTTTCTATCTCCCATTAATCTATTTATATCTCACCCCTTCCTCTCACAATCAATCTCACTCTCTATCCACTCCCTCCTCCCTCCATCCCTCCCTTTCTCTCTCTTCCCCTCCCTCTCACTATCTCTCCTCTCACAATCAGTCTCACTATCTCGTTTCTCACCCCATCATTGTTCATCCCTCCTCTCTTTCCTTTTCTCCTACCTCTCTCACACTCACACATTCTCTCTCTAGCCCCCTCGCCCATCTATCCGTCTCCCTCTATCCCACTATATCTTCTCTCTTTCTCTCCAACGTCTACCACCTCTTTCTGTCTCTCCTCTACCCTCCCCCCCTTTCTCTATTTATATCTCTCTACCCTCCCTTCCCTCTATCTCCCCCCTTCCTTTAAAAATCAGTCTCAGTCTCTCTCCACCCCCTCCTCCCTCCCTCTATCTCCCCCCCTCCCTTTCACTATCTCTCCTCTCTCTCTCTCATACATCTACCCCTCCCCACTTTCTCTCCCCCCCTTCCTCTCACTCTCTCTCTACCCACTCTCTTTGTCTCCCTCTCACACACTCAAACACTCATTGTGCAACCCCCCTCTCTTTCCTTCTCTTCCCCTCTATCACACTCACATATTCTCTCTCTACCTCCTCCTCCTTATATCTATCACCCCCCCTCTCACTATCTCTCCTCTCTTTCTCTCCTACATCAACCACCTCTTTCTCTCTATCATTGTTAGTCTCGGTCTCACTATATCCCCCTCCCTCTATCTCTCTTCTACTCTCCCCCCATGTCTCTATTTATATCTCTCTTCCCCCCTTTCCCTCTATCTCCCCCCTTCCTCTCACAATCATTATCACTCTCTCTCCACCCCTTCCTTCCTCCCTCCCTCCTCTCTCTCTCCCCCTCCCTCACACTATCTCTCTACTCCCTCTTTGATACATCCACCCCTCCCCACTATGTATCCCCCCTTCCTCTCACTCTCTCTCTCTACCTGCTCTATTTTTCTCCCTCTCCCTCCCTCTCACACACTCAAACACTCCTATTCCAACCCCCCTCTCTAAATTCCTTCTCTTCCCCCCTCGCACACTCACACATTCTCTCTCTAACTCCCTCCTCCCTCTATATCTCCCCCTCCCTCCCATTATCTCTCATATATTTCTCTCCTACATCTACCACCTCTTTCTCTCTGTCATTGTTGTTAGTATCACTCTCACTATATCCTCCTCCCCATCTCTCCTATATCCTCCCCCCATTTCTCTCTTTATAACTCTCTATCCCCCCTTCCCTCTATCTCCCCCCTTCCCCTTCCCCTCACACTCAGTCTCACTCTCTCTCTCCTTGTTGTTACTCTCACTCTCACTCTCTCTTTTCTTATGTCTCTCTCTACCTCCCTGCCTCGTCCTCTTTGCCTCTAGTTATACCTCCCTTTCTCTCTGTCCATCTAATGGTGAGGCATGTCTCACAACAAATAAAGGATACATGTGCAACAGAGAAATGCCACCTCTACTGTAAGGTGTGTGTTAATTTTGTGTTCTTCTTCCAATGGAATCTTACTTATATGAGTACTTGTATGAACATGACCATGACCTAGAATATGAACTAGACCTATACCATAACCTAGACCCCCCTATCTCTATACCCCCCTCTTATTACACTGTTACTTTGACTCTCTCACTCTCACTATCTCCCCCAATGACATAGACCACGACATAGATCTATATCTAGAGTTATATGTTGACCTAGATATTTACATAGACCCCCCATATTCTCACTCTATCACTCTCTACCTCCCCTCTTTGTCTACCTTTTTCTTCCTCCCAAATTCTCACACATGCACTTTATATCCCCAATTAATCTATTTATATCTCTCTACCCCACCCTACCTTTATCTCCCCCCTTCCTCTCATAATTAGTCTCACTCTCTCTCCACCCCCTCCTCCCTCCTTCCCTCTCTCTTGCCCCCTCCCTCTCACTATCTCTCCACTCACAATCAGTCTCACTCTCTCTCCACCCCATCCTTTTCCAGCCCCCCTCTCTTTATTACTCTTCCCCACCTCTCAAACTCACAGATTTTATCCCTACCCTCCTCCTCCCTCTATATCTCCCCCTTTGTCTTAGTATCTCTCCTTTGTTTCTCTCCTACATCAACCACCTTTTTCTCTCTCTCCTCTACCCTCCACCCATTTCTCTCTTTATATCTCTCTACCCTCCCTTCCCTTTATCTCCCCATTCCTCTCACAATCATTATCACTCTCTCTCCACCCCCTCCTCCATCCCTCTCTCTCTCCACCTCCATCTCACCATCTCTCTGCTCTCTCTCACATACATCTACCCCTCCCCACTTTCTCTCCACCCCTTCTTCTCACTCTCTCTCTACCAGCCTTCTTTGTCTCCCTCTCCCTCCATCTCACACAATCAAACACTCATTGTCCAACTCACACATTCTCTCTCTACCCCCCTCCTCCCTATGTCTCTCCCCCTACCTCTCTCTATCTCTCCTCTCTTTCTCTCCTACATCTACCACCACATTCTCTCTCTCATTGTTAGTCTCACTCTCACTGTATCCCCCTCCCTCTCTCTCCTTAGTCTAGGCATCAAAATAGTTCATTGTAATATCACCATATCTCCTCCAAATGAAACTTTCAATTTGGTTTCACTACAATATCATAATCTTTGAGCCTCCAAATAGTCATAGTGTCCATTTCAGTAGGTTGCATTCCTCCAAATATCTTGTCACCAGACCCAGAGCTTGAGGTATACCATGACCTAGACCACCACATAGAGATAGATCTGTATTTAGACATTGACCTAGAGCTTGATGTAGACAAAGACGTAGATCCCCTATCTCGATATAATCCTAGGCATAACTTATACTCAATCCTTAACCCCAAATTAACTCGAGCCCTTAGTGCACTATGCATATACCTTGTGTACAACCCTTGCACTCACATCACCCACATATTGGTGCTCTAAGAATTTCTATATCCTTGAAAACACTTTCAATCCTAACCCCTTCTACCTTAGTTGTCTCTATACCCCTATACAACTTTATTCATAAAACTATTTGGTGGCTATTAAATGCTATATCCGTTGCATTAAGAGCATACATGTGTTCCTGTGACTTGACTGAATTGGTCATTTATGCTCAATACGAATGCGGACATGTTCCTAGAGCATGCATGTGCTTTAGTGCACACACATTCTAGGACTGCGAGCATGTTCCTGCTAGGCATTTTTTCATTCCAAGCACAACCCACCTCATCTATAACATGGTCGATAAAAAACATGACAGCTTCAAACAAAAGCATCCTGCAGAGACATGTTTTACCTTTTTTAGTGTTCTTGGTACATTCATAAATACTTTTGTGATATTGCCAGACCATTGTAGAAAAAATTGGAAGACAACTTTGTCAAGTGCAATTGGAATTGTTGTTTGTATGTAATTGTGTCTTCTTGGAATTGGAAGCCACATTTGTCCAAGTGCAATTGGAATTTTTGTTTTTATCTTATTGTGTCTTCTTGGAATTGGAAGAGAAATTTGTGGAAGTGCGATTGGAATTGTTGTTTGTATCTTCTTGTTTCTTTTTGGGCTTGGGAGGCAAATTTTTCCAAGTGCAATTGTAATTTTTATTTGTATCTTCTTTTTTCTTCTTGGAATTGGAAGAAAAATTCATGCAAGTGCAATTGGAATTGGAATTATTAGATGCGTCTTCTTTTGTAATACAAAAAAAAACTTCTCCACTTGGTTGTTCCTTATTACATAATAAAAATACAAATTTGTGGTGGGTGTTTGGAAGCCAATTCTTATCTTTAAACATGGGGAATCACTGGATTCGAGAAATAAAGTCCTCACAAAAAAATAAATCCATCGAAATTGTAAAAGAAGAAAGAGAAAAAGAAAATTTATCTATGTCAAAGCTAAGATTTCACATGAGGGAAATCCAATTTCTACCCCAATAGATGTCGCTAATGTTTCTCCTCCATCACCAAAAGAAAATATCAAGAGTTAATTAGAGAGAAGTCCAAACAATATCTCATCAAGACAAATTTTGTACAATGGATGAAATTAGAGAAGAAATTGGTGTACAACATTGCAGTGAATAAGGTCATCTGGTGCAATCTCTTGTTGGACAGTCAAATATGCACTCTCCTCTCACAATTGATTTGTCAGTGATTGAAGGGGAAATAAATGCAACATTGTTAACTCCACAATAACGAGGTAAAGAGTCCTAGAATAGGGGTTCATCATCCCTACCTAGATTGAGCACTGCGCAGAAGAACTCCTAAATGCATTCAAGTCGATGAAAGTGGTTTAGAATCACTTGAAGGTAAGTTACCTAAAATTACTATTTTTTATCACTCTTATAAAATAATTCAAGAATATTTTGAACCAAAATCTGGTGCTACTAAATGTCAATTATTTGTATCTTTGTTAAAATCTAGAATTTTGACTGTTGTTAGGAGAATTTTAGGCATTAAAACGGCCAAAAGTGAAGAAACAAGTCATCATATAGTACAAAACCTTGTATATGATTTTCAAATAATTGGTAAGAATTCTCATTCTAAAGACCGCAATGCATCCCAAAGTATCTTTTCTTAGTCAATTGTTAGCAAGATTACAAGAAAACATCATTTGCTACAACAAACCTTTAACCTCCTGAAATGCAATGTCAAAAACCTTAGAAAGTATTCTCATAGATGAGATATCCTCAACATAGGTGCCCCAAAAAATTTTTGGGCCTTCACTGGAAGGATACCTCGTTCTGACATGAAGTTAATTGGAGTAGTTAAGGGACTAGTTCAGGATTTTTGGCATGATAACACAAGGCCCTCTTTCAACCAAAAATATTTACTAAAATTGATAAGGGGATCTAGGGACCATGAAACTCATATTAAACACTATCCCGACATTACACAAACAAAATTGTATTAGAGATTAAAAAAAATACATAGTGCACTTAACTTAGGCCAAGGATATTTCCATAAATGAAAGCCTTGTTATGTTCAAATAAGAATAATTCATAACATGTGTTGTTTTAGATATCACATTCAATATGGTTATTATTGTGACACACACACACACATATATATTTTTCTTGTTTTGCATAACACCCTTTTGCAGGAATGCCGAGTTATATTACCACCATCGTCATCTAGAGACTTTTTTCACAACACATTGTGTACAAGGGCAGAGGGTTTTACATTTTATCAAAATGCATGCTTAGATGGGACATTCCCCATGTGAGGTGCAATGAAATTACTAAGCAAGTGAATCCATGTAAGCGATGAGTATGAATTGGGGAGGAAGGAGGTTCCCTTTCAAAGCTTTAAATATGTGACATATGATATTGATGGAGGACAAGAAACAAAAATATACAATTGGTTACTTCCCAAGTACAAGTTTCTGACTTCATGAAGGATTTCATAAAAAATAAACTACACTATGTTCAACATGTCCATGTGGCTCGATGGCAGGATGAGCATTTTAGAATATGCATAGATACATTTCCTATTGGTATTGTAATATCAGTGGTTGATTTTGTTGAGAACTACATCTTTCGACTACAAAATGAGATTCAAAGCCAATATTATCACTTAGAGAAGGTCAACATAATGGTACATATCACATACAGACATGGATCAAATAGTAATGAACAAAACATAGTTATATTGAAAGAGTATCACTTCTACATAAGTGATGATCAATTCCATGACTTAGCCTATGTACAACATTGTTTTTAGTTTTTCTACAATCACCTAAAGGAGAATAACATATAGATGGATAAACATTGGATTTGATCATATGGTTGCATAGGTCTATTAAAAAATGCTCATGTATTTCAATGGTTGTGTATGTTGCAAAAAAGACTAAAGGTAGCACACATTTGGAACTATTTTTAGTCCGGGCACGAGAAAGGGGAGGATGATGAAGTAGGTGCATGCATAAAAAGAGTATTATGTAGGAAATAAATGAAGTTCACTACTACTTCCCTCATTCGAAATGAAAAATATATTGTTGAATGGTTTTTTTCAGTAATGGGAGAGGGAGAAGGAACCTGTGAAGAACAATCACAAAAGAAATGACATGTACATAGATATTTTTGGTTGGCTATTGATCTAGATCGATAACAATGGTATGAATGTCAAACAATCCAGAGAACTTGTGGATTCCATTTAGTTAGAACATCAGACATTACAATTGTTGAAATATGGACGAGAAGAATCTGTTTCTTTTGTGGTCAATGTAGTAGTAATGAATGGGATGATTACGAATCGACAGATTGAGTTGATAGATGGGATCCTGTATCAGTTCCCATTAGTCAATGTATAAATATGGAATTATCTCAATTGGAGGATGACCAATCAAGTATTTCAACAGATTATGATAATGTCTTAGATCTCGTATTGTCAGGTTTGTTGAATCCTTCTATTAAATTTTGAATAACTAGAATGAATGTGTTATGCTTTGGTAATTTAGTGGACTCACATTTTGGTACTCCATTTTTTTAGGGTACATATACGCAATGGTTTCCCCAAGAGATAATGAATGGGTCATTGATTATTGGTTGGAACGATGCTTAGAGGGAAAACAAACCCTCATGTGATTAGTAACGGACTCCAAAGGCATTGAATTTTCGATAGGGTCGACGATTATTAAAGGAGAATATATGACATAGGATGAAAGAACATTAAATAAAGCTGGTTATTTATTTCAATATTGTAAACCAGTTCAAGTTGTATACCACTTTAGAAAATTGGTTATTGGTACAAACCTCCAACTACAAACAATTCAAAGTCAGAACTGATCAAAGGTATGATACTTCTTGCCTTACTCTGAGAATGATAAGTTAATGGAAATCATCAGTATTAGAAGTGATCCCTATGGTCTACTTGAATGACCATCTAGGTATCTAAAGAAAATAATTTTGTCTTTATTTTGGCTTCTGTTAAAATATTTGTGTTGTTGTTAAAATATACCCTACCTTAAAACATACCCATGTCATGCCTTTCTTTGTCATGCCTTGCCTTTCCTTGCCTTGTCATGCCTTCACTTTCCTTTCCTTCACTTTCCTTGTCATGCCTTTCCTTTCCATTCCATTTCATGACTTCACTTTCCTTTTCATGCCTTTCCTTAAGTTGACATTCCTTTGCTTTAGTTGCCTTTCCTTTCCTTTCCTTGCCTTGCCTTTCCTTCACTTGCCTTGCCTTTCATTTCCTTTCCTCACCTTCACTTGACATTCCTTTCCTTTCCTTCACTTACCTTTCCATGTCTGTCCTTCACTGACCATGCCTTGGCTTCACTTCCCTTGCCTTTCCTTGCCTTTTCTTCACTTGCCTTCACTTGCCATGCCTTTCCTTCACTTTCCTTTCCATGCCTTTCCTTCACTTTCATTTCCTTGACTCTCCTTCACTTGAAATGCCTTACCTTTCCTTTCCTTTTCTTCACTTGCCTTCACTTGCCTTTCCTTTCCTTCACTTTCCTTTCCATGCCTTTCCTTCACTTTCATTGCCTTGTCTTTCCTTCACTTGAAATGCCTTTCCTTGCCTTCCATTTACTTGACATTCCATTGATTCACTTTCCATGCTTTGCCTTCACTTTCCTTGCCATGCATTGCCTTCACTTTCCTTTCCTTGACTTGCCTTTCTTCTCCCTGCCTTTCCTTTCCTTCACTTTCCATACCTTTCCTTGCCTTCACTTTCCTTACCATGCCTTTCCTTCACTTTCCATGCCTTGAATTAAATTTCCTTACCTTTCCTTTCCTTTTCTTTCCTTTCCTTGCCTTGACTTGACTTTCCTTGATTTGCCTTGCCTTGCCTTTCCTTCACTTTCCATTATTTTCCTTGCCTTCACTTGCCTTTCCATGCCTTGCCTTCACCTTCCTTCACCTTATTTTCCATGCCTTTCCTTCACTTTCCTTTCCTTCCCTTCCCTTTCCTTTCCTTTCATTCACTTTCCATGCCTTTCCTTTCCTTTCCTTTCCTTTCCTTCATCTGCCATGCCTTGCCTTCACTTTCCTTTCTTTGCCTTTCCTTCCCTTGCCTTTCCTTTCCTTGACTTTCCTTTCCTTCACTTTACGTGCCTTTCCTTTCCTTCCCTTGCCTTGCCTTTCCTTTCCTTCACTTTACATGCCTTTCCTTTCCTTCAATTTAATTTCCATGCCTTGCCTTCACTTTCCATGCGTTTACTTCACTTTCCTTTCCATGCCTTTTCTTCACTTTCCATGCCTTTCCTTTCCTTCACTGGCCTTGCCATGCCTTTCTTTGCCTTCACTTGCCTTTACATGTATTTTTGTCACTTGCCATGCTTTTCCTTCACTTTCCTTCACTTGCCTTCACTTTCCTTGCGATTCCCTGACTTCACTTCCCTTGCCTTTCCTTGACATTCCTTACCTAAACATATGTAATAAGAACTAAGAAAAACCTGTTTTTTCTTGGTCCATGGTTTTGTGAAAATTATTTAGATGAATTGCTTGTTGTTAACCTGAGAGTAGAGGGTGAAGTCGATCACAAATACTAATCCAAAAAAATTCGGTATATATTTAGATTGGAGGTTGATTTTTATATTTGGATTGAAATTTTACTTACTCTTGTTTTATTTGTAATATGGATTTTATAAAATTTCCATTCACTTGGTTGTATTTCTTTTCCAGTGTAAAATATTACTGTAAAGTTTGTTGGTTTCTATTGGATTTATATACTAAGTATTTAATTTTTTATATTTCTTCTTCAATAATTTATATGTGAGAGTTATGTATCTAGTATAATGGAAGAAAAAAATCAACATGTTTAAACATGTTTGTAATAATCTTATATGATGTTATGTTCTACTTATTCACAAAGATTTAGATGCCAATGGTTTGTTTAGTTTAATTATTAGTTAAGTGAGGGTCATACATTCTTGGGTCATAATTAACGATAAATTTACATCTTCTAATGAATAGCTATGGGAAAGACCCCTCAGGTGTTCAAATGTAGGGTTATATCCCTCTACATCTAATATTTGTTTTGTTGTTGAAGCACATTGATTCTTTATTGTAGTGCACATGTTTCATTGTCACATAGTAGAAGTAAATTCATGATGACCCCCCAAAAAATAACTATTTCATCAAATAATATAACCCCCTAATAATCTATGACCCTTAAACCCTACAACTACACATAGTCATCTATAATACATTATGACCCAAATATAGTAACTTCCTAATACACTTTAACCCATACCCATTGTCACCTTAACACACTTAAAGGTTTTGGAATAAGTGTACCCCTATGATCCATGGTACAATCATCCCTAACATTGTGGGATTTAACAAACTAACTAATTCAAATGTATCATTAACAAACAAATAGTTTAGTTTTTATGGATTTTATGTTTTGGATTTAGTGCTTCAAATATAGTTTTAATGGTGGAAACCCTTTGTTAAAGCTTGTTTTTATAAGTTTGGTCAAATCCATTTTCTAATTCCTTGCTAGAAGTATTAGATAAAATCCTTTGAAATTCTAAGTCTCTTGATAATATAGGGGGATGGATGAATACAATTTGGAGGTGTTACTTCGACACATTACATAAAATGAAAGAGATTAGGGCCAAAAGGTATACAAATCAAGTGAAATGGAAATGATGTAAATATTTGGACACATGGATGTTTGAATGTGACACAAAATGAAAAGTAATTGATATGTCACAATGATGTAATTAGTCAAGATGATCTCCCGAGGGAGAACAAACCCCCATCAACACCTAGCTAAGATAGGGTGCTCCTCTTGATTTCCAATCTAGAGTAGTTTGCATTCACTTGATGTGAGGGTGTGCTAGTTATTTAGCTACACCTTTCTATCCTTTCGGCCATGTGCATGAGTTTTTTTATTATTTTGTTTCTCAACCATTGGGTTGTGTGCATCTAGAGTGAACCCATTTGTATTCATATTTAAAGGCCATTTGGCTAGCATAATGAGTAAGATATTGTGCCTTCACTTTTCATATTTCAATTTCATATGTTGGCATATTTTCTCTTGGTTGGATTCTATTGTAACCATTCTAAAAAAAAAAAATTCTATGCCCAAAAGAGACTATTGGATGTTGAACATAATTGAGGTATTATGGAAAAATTCCAAAAGTTATAACTAATATCCTTGTTTGTTTTAAATTTTTAAAGAAAACCTATGGGTCAATAAGGACATGAAAAATGTATTGAGCATGGTCAAATAAAATCATCCTTGACCAATCACATAATAATAGGTGGCAATAAAAAACAATAAGGGTTAATTAGTCATTCACAATTTAAAAGTTCACGAAGCGACAAATTTAAGATGCTACGATGCTAATTCATATCTATAGTCCTTATTGATGATAGAGTGAAACATTGTAGGTGGTTAAAACACCTCATTACCTCTACAAAAAAAAAACTTTATTTAAGTGGTTGTTTCCTAGAAATTGTGGAGGCAAATGACACAATAACAAACCGCTCTTATTGCCTCCAAAAACCACTAAAGTAGAATTAATGAAAATACATAGTAGTTAATATTGGCAGCTGAGATTGATGAATGCTTTGTATCTTAATCATACAAGCCCTTGAATAAAAAAATAACAAGGGTTTAGTTGCTAAGGGTGATTGTAAATGCATTTCCCATGAAAAATCAAATGAAAGGTCACCATATTATGAAAATGGTTGCATGTGTAAATATAAATATAATTTGTATTATTTGTGGAAGATGCTAAGAACTGAGACCCACAAGAAACAAAAACTGGAAATGAAATTTCAATTTTCTAGACAAATGGGTACAATCCTTCCTCTTTTATAGTAAATTATATTTATGTATGTTTTTTTAAAAGAATAGAAGGAAAAAGAAACCTTAACTAAATGAAATCATGGCTCTGAAGTGCAAACCTATCACATTTTCTCAACACATTACATAGAATCTTGTTTCTGACCATCTGATTGACCAAGATTGAGACATCTTCGAAACTCATCTTACCTAGAAATTTTATTATGATATATACTAGGTATCATATCAACGATTTATGCATTCTTGTGACATTTTTCCCACTTGGGAATGTGGCCTTGCAAAGTAAATTGCTCTATCTACTCGTCATTTTCCTGAATTCATTTCAATGTGTAGAAAACTCTATAACTTGACTAATAGAGTTGTAATGTCATCGAATGGTTCATAATTGGTTTTTCTTGGTTTCTCAAATGAAATATCTTAAATTCTATTATTACTAGGAAATCAAACACCCATAGATGAAGAAGCCCTACTTCTAGAGCTTACTTCCTTATTAGTGGAACAAAAGGAATATTTACTTGTGAGGTTATTACTAGAAAATACAAATATTCTTGAATTAAAGTTTCCTTTTCCAACAAATATTTTCTCATACTTATCCCAAGATATTATGGGTGATTGAAAGCTAATGATGGTCTCTCATGACGCATTAGTGGCAATGCAAACCTAGAAAAACATCAATCTATTAAGTTGGAGGGATTATTCAAGGTACTTTTACAATGAATTTGGATATGGTGTAAGAAGATGAAATGGAGGAAATTGAATTAGGTTTCAAATATACAAATTTTATTCATATACATTGTGAATAACTAGGTCAAATTTTTTTCTTTCTAAAAGTGGTATCTTATTTTTCCAACAAAATATAAGGTATATGTTTTTAGTCCTATAGGTGTTGAGTGTCTTAACGATGGATTTCATTCCAAAAACTTGTATACTTTTAGAGAACATGTTTTTATTGTGCTATGCATTTTTTGGAAAAGTTTAATATTAATTTTACATTTTTTAAAATTATCAGAGTCAACATATGCTTTAAATCACCATGTCTTTTGTTCCTACAGGCTAAAAGGGTCTTAAAATGATCATTTTTTTTTTTCAGATCGTAGGTATCGGCCTCGTCTTTTTTCATATATAACTCATTTGAGTAATGGTTAAGATGAGAAAATTTTATAGCATAAATAAGATTAAAAAAATAGATTAAAAATAGTAAAAAATAATAATTAATATATATATATATATATATATATATATATATATATATAGATGAAATCGACATAGCCGACTCAATCTATGTATATAATTTCGTTAACAAATGAATTGATTATCCTATATAAAAATAACGTCAAAGATAGAGATATAGAGGGGTATTCACAAAAATGGAGGTTTTTATGAATTTGCAAACCAAATCACCAGGATTTTCATCTTGAACATGTCTGACCCAACCAATTCAGCATACACCTTGTCAATCCTACCTAAAAAATGTGAATTTAAATAAGCATGCACACGCTATTGGAGCTCTCACTCAATACAAGAACATGTGAGTGCTCCTCTTTGTATTTGTCTCTCCCCCTCTCACACTCTCAAAAAATCTCTCCCACCCCCCTCCCCCCGTGCCACTATCTCTCCTACATCTACCCCTCTCCTACATTTACCTCTCTCTCTACCCTCCTCTTTATTTTCATCTCTCTCCCTCTCACACTCTTTATTTCCTTACTATTCCTTTCTCTCTCTCCTTCCCACACACACTTTCTACCCCCCCTATATGTCTTCCTCTCTCTCCTTCCCACACACTAACACGCTCACTCTCTACCTCCCCTATTTTTCTTCCTCTCTCTCCCTCCTACACTCTCTCACAAACACTTTATATCCCCCCTCTATGTCTTCCTTTGTCTCCCACCCAGACTCTCACACACACATTTTTTATCCCCCCTCTATGTATTCCTCTCTCTTCCTCCCACACCTTAACACACTCACTTTATACTTCTATCCTTTGTCTACCTCTCTCTACCTCCATCCTTTTCCTCTTATTTATATGTGTACTTATATTAATATGACCATGGCCTAGACCATGAACTAAACCTAGACCATCACCTAGACCCCCTTAGTTCTATACCCCCCCTATTTTTATTCTCTTCCTCTGACTCTCTCACTCTCACTATCTCCCCCCATGACCTATACCACAACATAGAGATAGATCTAGAGTTATATGTTGAGCTATATATTGACATAGACCATGACATATACCCCCCATACTCTCACTCTCTCACTCTCTACCACCCCTCTTTGTCTACCTCTCTATTTCTCCCACATTATTGCACACACACTTTCTATCCCACTTTAAGATACTTATATCTCTATACCCCCTTGCCTCTATCTCCCCCCTTCCTCTCACAATCAGTATCAATCTCTCTCCAACCCTTCCTCCCTCCCTCCCTCCTCCTCTCTCTCCCCCTCCCTCTCACTATCTCTACGCTCACAATTAGTCTCACTATCTCTCTACTAACCCCATCCTTGTTCAACCCCCCTCTCTTTCTTTATCTTGCCCCCTCTCACACTCACACATTCTCTCTATACCCCCCT
>ML788449.1:311385-335956 GCA_009831015.1 Picea engelmannii
AAGGACCTGGCAATTTCTCTGGTGGACGTAGCCCACACTGGGTGAACCACGTAAATCTGTGTCTCTCTTGTATTGTGTGTCTTCTGTGTTTTTGTTTCTGCATTTGTTTTATTTTATTGCTCCGTGGTCCTGTTTTTATAACATCTCCCTCTCCCTCCATCTCACATACTCAAACACTCATTGTCCAACCTCCCTCTCTTTATTTCTCTTCCCCACTCTCAAACTCACACATTCTATCTCTAGCCCCCTCTTCCCTATATCTCTCCCCCTACCTCTCTCTATCTCTCTTCTCTTTCTCTCCTACATCTACCACCACATTCTCTCTCTCATTGTTAGTCTCACTCTCACTGTATCCCCCTCCCTCTTTCTCCTTAGTCTAGGCATCAAAATAGTTCATTGTAATATCACCATATCTCCTCCAAACGAAACTTTCAATTTGGTTTCACTACAATATCATAATCTCTAAGCCTCCAAATAGTCATAATGTCCATTTCAGTAGGTTGCATTCCTCCAAATATCTTGTCACCAGACCTAGAGCTTGAGGTAGACCATGACCTAGACCACCACATAGAGATAGATCTATATTTAGACATTGACCTAGAGCTTGATGTAGACGAAGACATAGATCCCTTATATCCATCTAAGCCTAGGCATAACTTATACTCAATCCTTAACCCCAAATTAACTTGAGCCCTGAGTGCACTATGCATATACCTTGTGTACAACCCTTGCACTCACATCACCCACATCTTGGTGCTCTAAGCATTTCTATATCCTTGAAAACACTTTCCATCCTAACCCCTTAGGCCTTAGTTGTCTCTATACCCCTATACAACTTTATTCATAAAACTGTTTGGTGGTTATTAAATGCTATATCTGTTGCATTAAGAGCACACATGTGTTCCTGTGACTTGACTGAATTGGTCATTTATGCTCAGCAGGAATGCACACATGTTCCTAGAACGTGCATGTTCCTGCTGTTTATTTTTTCATTCCAAGCACAACCCACCTCATCTATAACATGGTCGATAAAAAACATGACAGCTTCAAACAAAAGCATCCTGCAGAGATAGTTTGACTCTAGATTGGAAGGGAGAATGGGATGGTTTTGAGTATTCTAGGTGAAAATGGCGAAGAATGTCACAAGCATACTTAGACTGGGAAAGAAATATTCCTTCCTTTGATTGTAAAACTTGGAGGCCAAGGAAAAAGTGGAAAAGGCCTAAGAGTGTCTTATCAAATTTATTTTTAAGGTTGATTTTGACATGGTTTAAAATTTTTGGGTCACTACAAGTGAGGATAAGGTCATAAACATAAAGTGAAAGGTTTATGAGATAATTAAAATGGATAATTATCGTTATGTTCAGGGTATAGTTCAGTTCATGATACATTACAGTTAAGTGGGGAATCGTTTATTGGTTTCTTTCATTGATTCAGATTGGGTTGACAACCCTGATGATCGAAAGTCTACTGCAGGTTATTTTTTCATCCTTGGTTCAACATCTTTCAATTGGGCCTGTAAGAAACAATAGGCTATTTATCTTTCTTCATAAGAAGAAAAGTATCGAGCATTGGTTTATGCAAGTCAAGAATCCTTGTGGCTTCGACATTTCCTTTCAGTGTTTGGATTCCAGCGACAACATCCAACAACCCTATGGTATGATAATCATAGTGCCATCAAGCTTACCAAATATCCAATTCAAAGTCAATGCAACAAAGACCAAGCTACACATTCATTTCAACAGAAAACTCATTCATGATCGAGTTGTTGAGCTGTTATTTTTCTCTAAAGAAGTTCAAGTTGAATAAAGTTTCACAAAGTCTCTTACAGAAGTGAAGTTTTCTAAACTTCGATCTATTTTAGGAGTTTAGTAAATTGTCATTAATGGGGGATAGGTTTTAATTTCTCCTTCCTTATATCCTATTGTGTCACCTTTTTAAATTCTTCAATCTTATCCCAAGTTGTTCTTAAGGGGGGATGTTAGGATATTTAGACACTTCATAGTTAGTTGATATCAACTTGGCCTAATGTTTCGTTTGGTAAAAGTTTGTTTTTTAGTGTTTTTCTTTAGTATGCATTAGTATGCATTTGTAGTTAGGAAATCTGATATTCACGATATGTTCTTGACATAGAGTGATCTGAGGAATCATATCCTCCTTGATTTTAACGACTACATTGATCCATGGATTAACACCCGATTGGTACATGGTATCTATTTAAGGAAAATGGAGGGTCATTTGTCAATGATCGATTATGAGAAACTGTCTTGTAAATATCTCTGTAATATTTTCCTTTTTCATTGATATATTTCTCCAAGTCTCCATGTTGACTGGGTCTGTGGATGTTTCCCCATAGGGGTTTTACCAGGTCAAAACATCGGTGTGATTATATTTGATTTGGTTGTGTGAGTGTTTACTGAAGGTGTTCATCCTCTATTGGAATACATGTGTTTTTAAACAAAATTATTGTCCTAACCATGCCATGCCTCATGATATTCATTTGTACTTGAAGAATCCAAATAAACATCTCCTCCTTCATTTTTGAAGGTTTTTGCAAGGGACATCTCCAACGTACCTTTACAATTTTTTTAGGATACTTAGATATTCCCATAGATTTAGATATTCCACTTGAGGACTCATTTCTATTAATTTCTTGGGAATGTCCTCTTGCAAATAAGGGATTTATGCTCTATCCTTACATGTTTTTCCACCTCATCTTCTACAAAAACAAGGATGAGACCACATCATTGAAGATTAAAGTAGTTTCATTAATACCTATGGATACAACTATAATAACCCCCCTAATTCCTTAACCAGAAGTAGAAAACCCTCAGTGGAAATCGTGTGCTGAAAAACCACAAAAACATACGCAAAACATTGCCAAAAACATTTTTTTCTTGGGCTCTACCCCCGTGCAACCCCTCTTGTTCCCAATGCAACAAAATGCATGGGGTTGGTAGTGAAAATAATATAAAACATATATATATATATATATATATATATATATATAGAGAGAGAGAGAGAGAGAGAGAGAGAGAGAGAGAGAGAGAGAGAGAGAATCTGCTCAACTGTACATTTTTTACAAAATGCTAGAAAGTGCCTAAACATGGAAGAATGGAATATGGTTCCCTTTATTAAAAATGGAACTCATTGGTCACTCATTGACCAATGCCACCCTCTCGCCTATCAGGTGCATTCCAAAACTCAATCTTTCTCGTTTTACTCAAAGTAAGATCTCTATTATTTTCGTGCATAGGTGTGGTTTGTCTCTCTAGATACTAGACAAAGAAACAACATTCTTATAATCATTTTTCCACAATGAATTGAAAAACTTACAAAATGATACTTTATAATTGAAGCTAAGAGAAATCACTGTGGATGATACTATTATTCATGAGGGTGTTTCCCTTCTTCATGACACATCTCAATTATGCCACCGTGCAGTATGTACAAGAATCAAGGCATAAAATTTAAACAAAAATACCTAAAATCAATTCCATTCATGATACATAAAAAAATTCATCAAAAAATCATCTCATCGTGAATAATTTAGGCAATGGTGGGGAGATGCTAGTAGGTGGAGCACTGAGTTGTACAATATAATTGAGAGGGAAAAGTTGGTGAGGGTGGGTGGTGATAGACCCCCATGGGTTGTACGAGGGATGGAAGAACCCCAGGGGTGGAAAGTGGTTTCCCAAGAGCGAGGGCAGGGTGGCCAAGGAATTGACTTTCATTTTAGTTGAGGATAAATCATGGGGGGGATTTCAATAGTGGTGAATGGAATGATGGTGGTACAGACAACCCGACAGTTAATGAATCAACTTGAATACACATTTACAATATTTTTATTAGTACAAAATTGTGAATTTCAACCAAAAAAATATAAAATGTTTGTCACTTAAACAAGATTTATCTCGACACATGGTACCTGGAAAGGGGTTTATCTGTCCATCTTAGGTGGACATGGTTCATGATTGTATGATATTGCAGCCTATACAAACAAAACAACTTTATGTTTGGTTTCTCATAAATGAACTATAGAAAGAAAACAACCATCTTACATATATAACATAACAATAGGAGATCAATTAGATTTCGAGAGAATAAGTAGAGAACTTTGATGAATTTATCAAAGGTCATGTTGAACACACTAGTACACAATATTTTAGAAAGGGTTAATTTTTGTTGTAGTTCGAAACAAGAAACTTGTGGAAGAGTTTGTGTGCAACATTGAATATTCCCTCATATTAAAAAAAAAATGTTGAAGTGATTATGCAGGAATGCATGGTAGTTTTCACTCCACCATACCTGAGTATGATGTACACAAAATGAGTCGACTACTGCTACTCGTGTATCAATGTTGGAAACTAGCATTGATGCATCATTTTGAAACGATGGTCTGTTATCCAAGTGTAGCCACTGCAAACATCACATAATTAAATATAGAAAAAGTAAACAATAAAATACACACACACACATAATAAATGAAGAACATAGAGATGGTCAAGATACTAACCTCCTCCATGAAACTCTCATGTCTAGTATCCTTTGTTGGCCCATAACAAGTCTTCTGATAGCTCAAGCATCTTTGAGCGTCACATGAATTCCTAGTCTGTCCATGTTTCTTCTCATAGATAGACTCTACTGCAAGGATTCAATGCCCAATTCCTCCCCCAATATCATCTATAGATCACTCTTGGTGGGATAATATTATAAAATTGTTGTATTGCACCAAGGTATGAGTCAAGGTGTATATGGATGTTTGTTTCTGAATGATTCTTTTTGCAATGGGAGGATATTGGGTAGGGGGGGTCATACCTTCACCTAGGAGTACGAGGACCTAGAAATGGGTCGTACCTATCATTTTATCTATCATGGAATTCACCAATGAAAAAGTAGTAGACATGAAGACCTAACATAAAATATTCCCATAATTTTATGGGCAAATATAGAGGCACCTCCCTATTATTGTAGGGAGGTTTGTTAAATACCCTAAATTACATATCCGTACAATTAACTAAAAATGGTTGGTAGGTGCACCAACCCATACAAATGCATCTATTTTTGACTAGTGGTTGAACTCTAATTATTGAGTCAATAAACAATGTCATGAACTATTTTTCGAAGTGTTTGGGTCTCTAACTTGGTTTTTATCTAGCCTTGTCCTATAATATTCATATGTTTTGGCTTTGTAATCATAAATGTGAGTTAATTGGCCTTGGGTATATCCAATGGTTGATACATTGGTGTTTATGGAACTGGCAAGTGACAATCATGAAGTTTCTCTATTATTTTGTAAGCCTTGTACAAGGGTTCTACTAGAGCTCAACCGTGCAAATTAATTAGAAGCATTGCTTGTTGTTAACCTGAGAGCAGAGGACAACGAAGTCGATCACAAATTTTTACCAAATGTTTTTCGGTATGTATTCTTATAGGGCTTTCCTTATTGGAATATTGGAATCGATGGTTTAATAAAAAATTTAATTATTAAGGTGTGACATTTGGATGCCTTTCAATTAACGCACCTTTCAATGAACCCATGAGTGATTAAGGTGTGACATTTGGATGCCAGCTTAAACTGGATGCACGTTTGGCCTTCCTTTCAAGCTGGCGTGGTTAACCGTGCCAGCTTAAACTGGATGCACGTTTGGCCTTCCTGATTAAGATTAAATCTGGATGCATGTTGGATGCCACTTTTCAAATTTAAACACTTAGTGCTCATACGAATTCGTTTTATTTGTTGCTGTGAACCTAGTATGGATATTAATATGTTACAATTTTTTTTTAAATTTAAATTTCATTACTTTTTTGAAATTTAGATTTGAAGTTTTAAGTTTTTTTAAATTTGAATTAATTTTTTGAAATTTACATTTTATGTTTTTAAGAATTTAGATTGAAAATTAGTTTATATTTATATGATTTATTGATTAAGTTTTTATTTGTAGACATAAGCTAAAGGGATTTTAGTATTGACATGTAAAGTATGAAACTTGAAATGAGGTGAAGGATTAAATTGAAATCTACAATCCCTAAGCAAATGCATCCATTTTTAAGGCGAACATTCTAAATTAACCTATAATGTGTAATGCCAAAGTTTGCCGAATGTCAAACCAATTCCCAAATCAGAAAATTGAAGACGTAGGCTTGAACTCAACCAAGAAGATTGAAATTGGCCGGAAATTGAAGTCTGCTTAGGGTGAATTTGGAAACAACAAAAATAATTTCTTCAAATGATTATTATGATTAATGATTATTAGGGTTAGGGTAATGATGAAAATGCATTGCATTAATAATGATTAATGATTATTAGAGTTACGGGAATGATGAAAATACATTGTAAGCAATGTAAAATTAAAATGTTAAATAATTTACTAAAATAATATATTGAAAAGAAAAATTAGATTGTAAATATTTATACTATATTTGACAAACTTCAATTTCAATGTACTATATTTATTATTAAAAACATTTAATGTAATATATTTATTATTAAAAGCAAATATTGTATTATATTTAAGGGTAAAAAGGAATCGAATGTTGCTCGCAAATAAGATCAATGCTGCTTTCATAGACTACAAAGAGTTGAGCCAATTGCCTTTCCAATTGAGCCAAGAGTTGAGCCAATTGAGCCAATTGCCAAGAGTATTATATTTAAGGGTTTTAACTGCAAAGAGTTGAGCCAATTGCCTTTCCAAGCTCAAATCTTTGGAGCCAGGGAGAGGATTGTTGATTTATGAATTAGAGCTTCATTAAGTCTGCACAGAAATCAATATTGTTTATCTTTCCACGATCTTGAATAATTAGAAAAAACCACCTCCATATATATAAAACAAATAGTGACATAATGGTAGAGGGATGACTTTCCATAGATTTTTGCAAAATCTACATTGATTGATTTTACTTCCAAAATCCATGTAGAACGGTTGTATCAGGTGTTCGCAACATCTTCAATGGCCTCCAAATAGTCCACAAGAGCTCAGTACTAGGAGATGTCCTATTTTCATCAATACCAAGTGTATTTCCACTAGAATAAATAATTATTAGTTTGTGAAAAATGGTACATAAGTTGCAATTTCATTGGAAGGATGTCCTATTTTCATCAATACCAAGTGTATTTCCACTAGAATAAATAATTATTAGTTTGTGAAAAATGGTACATAAGTTGCAATTTCATTGGAAGGAAGAAATATAATGATAATATAATTATAAATTTTTTAATTATTATAATGTCAATTTAATAAAAAATGGAGCTCTTTAATTTTATTATTATTAAAAAAACAAAAATTATAATAAAATAGTTTTGAAGTTTTTAATATATTTTAACTATTTAAAAAGAGATATGAAAGGATAAATTCTAACATTAATCCTTTTATTTTAATAAAAAATAAATTCTAAAATTAATTGTAAAAGTGTATGTGGTGGTGAGAAATATTTTTAATAAAATAGTTTTCAAGTTTTTAAATATATTTTGATGAGTTATAAAGAAAATATGAAAGTAGTCATCTTTAATAAAAACAAATTCTAATATTAATCCTTTAATTTTGAATAAAAATTGAATTCTAAAATTAAGTGTGTGATACTATTAATTCTTTAATTTTGAATAAAAATTAAACTCAAAAATTAATTGTAGAAATGTATGTGGTGGTGAGTGTATTAGAATTTGTATTAAGACAAGTGATAATATTTTTCACTAAATTGAGGTAGAGTATTTTTTTGTCATAAGTATTTTTTTTTCATTTTATTTTCTTTCTTTATGAGAGTAGAAACCCATGTACTATGGGTTCACATTAGAGGTTAATGTAATGTGGGCCATTAATTTGTCTCACCAATCCACAATAAGAATAGGGTAAAGTTATTTCTATTATAATTTGTATTAGGGTTACTAATAATACATTATTGTATTAAGAAGTAATTATATATTATATTATTAATATTAAATGTTAATGTAATATGGACAATTTATTATATTAATGATTATTAATAATATTATTAATKRYTATTAMCAATGGTCATAATTAATATAGGGGYATTAGTTATTATTAATATACTTATTAACTATATTATAAAARGRGTACCTTAAGGGTATGYATGTATATTATAYATACATACCCTATATACAATAATTATTAATTAATATTAATAATTAACCATGTCAACAATAATGTATTAACAATATATTAAGGTCAATGCAGTTAGGGCTATGGTCATTATGGTTATTAGGGTTAGGGTTATTAGGGTTATTATGATTAGTGTTAGCACCATATTATAACAATCCTAAAATTTGGTCTAGATCAAGCTCAACCATGGTTAACCTTAGTCAACCATGGAAAATCATACTCAAGCATGGGAAAACCATAGTCAAGTTTATTTTCTATCAATGTCTTTAGAACAAGTAAAAATCATCATCTGTAAAGTTAAAGATGATTTTCTATCAATGTCCTTAAAACAAGTATGAATCTAAGTTTCATTCTATGTAATACATCACATTAGTTCAAAGTTCCTATCTTTGTGAGAAAGCAAACACCTTGTAATATTGTTTGAAAAATCTTAGACAAAACTTCATTTTCAAAACATGTCAAAGATAAAGAAACATTTTCATGTGGAAAAAATAACTCGACGTTGACATTTCATGAGAAAAACCAAATGTTGCAACATGAGGAACACAGTAATGTTGCAATTTGACAAGCATAGCATGGTCGCAATCTAGAAAACATAGTAACATCACAATGTCACAAACATAGCCTTGTAATTGCAATGTCATGAACATATCCCATATGTCACAATGTGATGAACATCATCATATTGTCGCAATTTGACAAACATGGCACTACCACATTATGAAAAACATAGTAGTGTAACAATGTGATGAACATATCCGTATCATCACAATGTGAAAAACATATCCTTGTCATTACAATCTGATGAACATGCCCATACTTTGTAATATTTTATGAAAAATCTTGAACAAAACTTCCTTTTCAAAAGATTTCAAACATAAAGAAACCTTGTCATGTGAAAAAATAACTCGACGTTGCCATTTCACGAGCAAAACCAAATGTGTAAAACGAGGAACATAGTAATGTTGCAATTTGACAAGTATAGTAGCGTCAGTATCTAGCAAACATAGTAACATCACAATGTCCCAAACATATCCTTGTCATCGCAATGTTACAAACATATCCCATCTGTCACAATGTGATGAACATAGCCATATCGTCGCAGTGCAACGAACATAGTAGTGTCACATTGTGACAAACATAGTAACATCACAATGTGGCGAACATAGCCCTATCGTCGCAATGTGACAAACATAGCCCCATCATTGCAATGTGATAAACATGCCCATATTTTCGAAATGTGATGAACATATCCTCGTCATTGCAATGCGATGAACATATCCTCATCATCTCAATGTGTGGTTTACTCAAATGTTTCAACATGATGAACATAGTAATGTTGTAATATGACTAACATAGTAGAGTCATTAGTTCACAATCATAGTAACATTGCAATGTTAAAAACATACCCTTGCCATCGCAATGTCATGAACATGTCCCATCTGTCACAATGTGACGAAAATAGCCATATTGTCACAATGTGACAAACATAGTAGCATCACATTCTGACAAACATAGTAACATAGTAATGTGACAACCATAGCCCTATCACCACAATATGACAGACATAGCCCTATTTTCACAATGTGATTAACATATCCTCGTCGTTGCAATGTGATGACCATTTCCTCTTCATCGCAATCTGTGGTTTACTCAAATGTTTCAATATGAGGAACATACTAATGTTGTCATATGATGAACATAGTATGGTCATAATTTGAAAATCATAGTAACATTGCAATGTTAAAAACATAGCCTTGTCATTTCAATGTGATGAACAAATCTGAGTCATTGCAATGTGACAAACATAACCATATTGTCACAATCTATTGAACTTTGTAGCATCACATAATGACAAGCATAATAACGTCGCAATGTGATGAACATAGTCGTGTCAACACAATGTAACGAACATAGCCCTATCCTCACAATGCGATGAACATAGCCTTGTCGTCCCTATGTGATGAACATAACCTCATTGTCGCAATGTGACACAAATATACTGACATCATAATGTGAGAAACATTTCCAAGTGTCACAATGTGTCTAATACAACCCTTTGTTTTAATATGATGTATGTAACTCAATATTTCAATGTGACAAACAGAGCCGAACATTTTATGACATGACCATTTCTCGATGTCGTACTGTGGTAAAATTAATGCACACCCACAGTCAGAATCTGACTAACCTAAACCATGGGTAAACATAATCAACATGGTCAACCATAATCCACTCCACATTGTATATGAAATTAATCTACGGGCATGGTCATGCATAGTCAACCATGGTCAACCATAATCAACCATGGTGAAGGTGAACCATGACCAACCATACTAAACTTTGGTCCACATCAAGTTCAACCATGGTTAAACTTAGTCAACCATGGAAAACCATGGTCAAGCATGGGAAAACCATAGTCAAGTTTATATGCTATCAATGTCTTTAGAACAAGTATAAACCATCATATGTAAAGATAAACACAATTTGTGATCAATTTCCTTAGAACAAGCATGATTCTAAGTTTTCTTCTATGTAATACATAACATTCATTCAAAATTCCTATCTTTGTGAGAAATGAAACACTTCCTTTTCGAAACATGTCAAATATAGATGAACCTTTTCATGTGAAAAACATAATTCAATGTTGCCATCTGACGAACAAAACTAGATATTGCAACATGAGGAACATATTAACGTTGCAATTTGACAAGCATGGTAGCGTCACAATCTAGAAAACATAGTAACATCGCAATGTCACAAACATATCCCTATCATAGAAATGTGATGAACATAGCCCAATTGTCGCAATGTGACGAACATAGCCATATTGTCGCAATGTGCTGAACATAGTAGCATCACATTTTGACAAACATAGTAACGTCACAATGTGACGAACATAGCCCGATCGTCGCAATGTGACAAACATAGCCTCGTCATTCCAATGTGACAATCATGCCCATATTGTCGCAATGTGAGGAACACAGCCTGTCATTGCAATGTGAAGAGAATAACCTCATCACCACAATGTCTGGTCAACCATAGTGAATGTATACTAAAGTTAACCATGGTTATGGTCAACCACCTTTAACCAAGATCATGGTAATCCAAGGTCAACCACAATTAACCATTGTCATGTTCAACCATAGTTATCCATGGTCATGGTCAACCATAATCAACGATCATCATTGTCATTTAATGTATTAATGTATTTATCAATGTATTATTTATGTATTACACTATTAGTTTATTAATACTTTAGTAATGTACTAATTAATACCGTATACTTAATTAATACATTACATTATTAATGTATTAATACTCTAATAATATAATATTATTGTATTAGCGAATTAATATTTTATTAATGTTTTAAAGTATTAATACTTTAGTAATGTATTAATTAAGAATGTATTATTGTATTAATTAATTAATACATTAAAATATGAATTAATGTATTTATGTCATTCATAGTCATGGTCAACCAAGGTCATGGTCAAGCATGGTTATCTATGAACAACAAATGTGAAACATGGCTAACCATTGTCAACCATGGTCAATCACATTCAACCTTGGCCATGGTCAACCATAGTGAAGGTCTACAGAAGTTAACCATGGTCACAGTGAACCATAATTAACCATGCCAACCATACTGAACCTTTCCTTCCCAAAGTCAACCAAGGTCTACCAAAGTTAACCATGTTCATGGGCATCCATACTCAAACACAATCATTTTCAATTAATGTATCAATGTATTAATACTATAATAATGTATTATTAATTAATTACTTGATTAGTGTATTAATATTAATGAAATAATGTATATAAAAATAATACTTACTGTATTATTTTTTTATGCATCATTAGTATAATAATGCATTAAATTAATGTATTACTTTATTTGTGTATTAAAACCTTAGCAATGTATTAATTAATACTTTAGCAATTTATTAGTCAATAATGTATTTAATGTATCAATTAATTAATAAATTACATTATTAATGTATTAATACTTTGATATGTTTTGTTATACATTAATGTATTAATATTTTAATAATTTATTAGTGAATTAATGACACAATAACAAACCACTCTTATTGCCTCCAAAAACCACTAAAGTAGAATGAATGAAAATACATAGTATTTAATATTGGCAGGTGAGATTGATCAATGCTTTTTATCTTAATCATACAAGCCCTTTAACAAAAAAAATAACAAGGGTTCAGTTGGTACGGGTGATTTTAAATTAATTTCCCATGCAAACTCAAATAAAAGGTCATCATATTATTAAAATGGTTGCATGGGTAAATCTAAATCTAATTTGTATTTATCTGTGGAAGATGTTAAGAATTGGGAGCCACGAGAATAAAAAACTCGCAATGAAATTTCAATTTTCTAGACAAATGAGCACAATCCTTCCTCTTTTATAGTAAATTATATTTATGTATGTATTTTTAAATGAATAAAAGGAAAAAGAACCCTTAACTAAATGCAATCATGGTCGTGAAGTACAAACCTATCACCTTTGCTCAACACATTATGTAGAATCTTGTTTCTAACCATCTCATTGACCAAGATGAGACATATTTGAAACTCATCTTACCTTTAATTTTCATTATGATATCTACCTCGTATCATATCAATGATTTATGCATTCTCGTGACATTTTTCCCACTTGGGAATGCGACCTTGCAAAGGAAATTGTTCTATCTACTCGTCATTTTCCTGAATTCATTTCAATGTGTATAAAACTCTATAACTTGACTAATAGAGTTGTAATGTCCTAGAATGGTTCCTAATTGGTTTTTGTTTTTTTCTCAAATGAAATATCTGAAATTCTATTATTACTAGGAATTCAAACACCCATAGATGAAGAAGCCCTACTTCTAGAGTCTACTTAGTTATTAGTGGAACAAAAGGAATATTTACTTGTGAGATTGTTACTAGAAAATACATATATTCTTGAATTCACCTTTCCTTTTCTAACAAATATTTTCTCATACTTATCCCAAGAGATAATGGGTGAGTGAAAGCTAATGATGGTCTCTCATGATGCATTAATGGTAATGCAAACCTAGAAAAACATCAATATGTTAACTTGGAGGGATTATTCTGGAAGTTTTAAACCTGTGAAGTAAAGCAATGCATACATATTCTTAAGAAAAACATAAATTAATCAATGGCTCATACACATAGTACACATAGATTTACGTTCGAACCCTTAACTAGGAGAAAACCAACCGTCCATGGTGCTGCACTTTTCAACTCTTCATTGTATTAATTTCACCATTCACCATACAATATATACAATGTTTTAGGTATTCCGTAGCTACCAAAACCCTAATCCCTTAATTGGGTATTAATCTAGAAAAAAAGATAAAAATAGAAAAATCCTTTAAAATGGCAAAAATCCAGGATCATCAGACACAAATGTCGAATTTGACGCGCCCACACACACACATGAAAAGAATATAACACATACCCAACATTCTCACACTTGTTGTTTTCTTTGCATACGTGGATTCAAAGGCTTACATAGTCAACAATCCAAGGCAACAATGCCCATTGTTACTCTACACCAGGAGAACTTCTCCGTGCTCAGATACTTTGTCAGTGAATCTACAACATTCTTCGAAGTGTCTCTCGAATTATTTGTCAACTTCTTTGTGCTCAAATACCATGTCTCTCACAAAGTGATATTGAACATCAATATGATTTTTCTTTGAATGATAAGCTAGGTTCTTTGCCAAGAAGATTGCACTCTTAGTGTCACAATCTAATCTCACTGCTTGTTGTACCAACCCAATATCTAAACACAATATTTGTAACCATACCGATTCCTTTCTTGCATGAGTGGCTTCCATGTATTCATCTTCTGTAGTTGAGAGTTCCACTACAACCTGCCTTTTTCTCATCCAACTGATTTTTCCTCCAAATAGGTTAGAAAAAATAAATCTAATAGACGTTAACTTGGCAACATGAGAAAAAATCTCACCAAAGTCAATTCCCTCTACTTGGGCATAACCTTTTGCTACTAACCAAGCTTTGTATTTCTCCACTTTTCCTTCTTCATTAAACTTCTTCTTAAACAACCATTTGCTACCAACATATTTTCTTCCAGCTGGAAACTCAACTATATACCATGCCTCATTCTTATCCAATGCATCCATTTATTCAACCATGGCCTTCTTCCATAGTTTACTATCCTCTGAATTACTACTTCCCTGACAGTTCTGGGATCATCATTAGTAATGGATAAAGCAAATTTGGAATGAAAATAAGGTGGACTATACCCTTCTGGTTGCCTTGTTTATCTCACTGATCTCCTCAATACTGGGGTATGAGTTTCTTCTTCTTCTGCTTCATATTATTTATATGATTTAGATTTTGTATCATCCAACTCAAGCTCTATTCTCTTAGGTTTTTATTTCCTTGGTAGGAATTCTTGTTTGGAAACATCTTTTACCTCTCTAAAAAAAACATCCCGATTGTAAATAGTCTTCTTAGTTTCTGGGTTCCAAAGCTTATAGACTTTCACACCATCTTTATAACCCATAAATATATACTTTTCATATTTATTATCCAACTTACTCCTATTTTCCTTTGGAACATGTACATAAGCATCACAACCAAACACTCTAACATGTTCAAGAGAGGGTTTCTTGCCAGTCAATACCTCGTGTGGAGTTTTATCATCCAACGCCGATGAGGGTGATCGATTGACAAGGTAACATGTTGTACCCACTGTCTCTGCCCAGAATTCTTGTCCTAACTCGACACCACTAAGAATGATCCTTTCTTTTTCCATCAGTGTCATGTTCGTCCTTTCCGAAACTCCATTCTGATGAGGTGTGTATGGAGTAGTATTCTTCCTTGCTATACCATGCTTCTTACATAATTCTTCGAATTCATTTCCACATAAATTTCCACCATTCTCTGTCCTCAATACCTTTATTTTCAAGTTTTGTCTGATTTTATACCAGAGCCTTAAACTCTTTAAATTTATAAAATACCTCATATTTCTTTCTAAGAAAATAAATCCATGTGTTTTTTGAGAAATCATCTATGAATGAAACATAATATAAAAATTTAACTAGGGATAGAATGAGAACAGGTCCAAACACATCATTGTGTATCAACTCTAATATCCCCTTTGCTCTTGTAGCAACAGATGAGAATCTTACTCGATTTTGTTTACCATATATGAAATGTTCACATAAATCAAAATCCAGAGTGAAATCAGACATACCTTTATTGTGTAGTGTTCGAAGGCCCTTTTCTCCAATATTCCCCAATCTTTGATGCCACAACATGGTATTCTTTTCAGGGAAAGTATTGGTCTTTTCTCCTTGATTTCTCTGTTCAGGGACAACATAATTGTTACACCCATTACTATAAGTTATTCCCATCAACTTGTATAGAGTTCCACACCGAAGTCCCCTCATCAACACCATTTCCCCTTGTACCATCTTGCAAGTGCCCTTTCCCAATACAGTATCCACTCCCGCATCATCCAACATGATTATAGATATTAGGCTCCTGGATAGTTTTGGAATGTCCAAAACCCCAGGGAGAGTTCTAATCCTTCCATCTTTCAGAAACAACTTAACCCTTCCACATCCCACGATTTTTGTTGTTGATTCATATCCTAGGAATACATCACCACCATCATATTTTTCATATTCACAGAACCACTCCCAGGGAGGATTCGTATGATATGGCGCACCTGAGTCAATCAACCATACATCATAGTATTCATGTGTACCTGTAGATGTCAAGTAAGCATCACCTCCTTCTTCAGTGGAGGTTTTCTCCTCTCTAGAAGAGGTACTATCATATCCATTTGGTTTATCAACCTTCTTAGACTTTCAATCTTTCTTATAATGCCCTGTTTTACCACACTTCCAACATTTCCTCAAAGATTTTCTTGGAGACTTAGATCTACATGTAGATTTAGATCTCCCCCCTGAAGACTTACTATGATTCTTGTCTTGGGTATGACCTCTTACAAATAAATCATATGTACTATGGCCATCCATTCTTTTTCACCTCATCTCTTCAGATAACAAGGATGCAAATACATCCTCATACTTCAATGTAGATTGAGTGGTACTACCAATTGCTACAACCAGATTATCCGAAGAGTCTGGAAAAGAACATATAAAAGTAATACACTTATCTTCTTATGAAATCGTAATATTAATATATATGAGTTGACTTACCAGAGTATTAAAGACATTTAGATAATCTGTCACAGAATCTCCATCTTCCATCCGGATATGATACAATTTTTTTCTAAGAAATAACTTGTTTACCAGGGACTTTGATTGATACAAATTCCCTAACTTATCCCATAGTTCCTTACCAGGGACTTTGATTGATACGTTGACCTAGATATTTACATAGACCCCCCATATTATCACTCTATCACTCTCTACCTCCCCTCTTTGTCTACCTTTCTCTTCCTCCCATATTCTCACACATGCACTTTATATCCCCAATTAATCTATTTATATCTCTCTACCCCACCATGCCTCTATCTCCCCCCTTCCTCTCATAATTAGTCTCACTCTCTCTCCACCCCCTCCTCCCTCCTTCCCTCTCTCTCACCCCCTCCCTCTCATTATCTCTCCACTCACAATCAGTCTCACTTTCTTTCCACCCCATCATTTTCCAGCCCCCCTCTCTTTATTACTCTTCCCCACCTCTCACACTCACAAATTTTCTCCCTACCCCCCTCCTCCCCCTATATCTCCCCCTTTGTCTCATTATCTCTCCTTTGTTTCTCTCCTACATCAACCACCTCTTTCTCTCTCTCCTCTATGCTCCACCCATTTCTCTCTTTATATCTCTCTACCCTCCCTTCCCTTTATCTCCCCCTTCCTCTCACAATCATTCTCACTCTCTCTCCACCCCCTCCTCCATCCCTCTCTCTCTCCCCCTCCCTCTCACTATCTCTCTACTCTCTCTCACATACATCTACCCTTCCCCACTTTCTCTCCACCCCTTCTTCTATCTCTCTCTCTACCTGCTTTCTTTGTCTCCCTCTCCCTCCATCTCACACACTCAAACACTCATTGTCCAACCCCCCTCTCTTTATTTCTCTTCCCCACTCTCAAAATCACACATTTTCTCTCTACCCCCCTCCTCCCTATGTCTCTCTCCCTACCTCTCTCTACCTCTCCTCTCTTTCTCTCCTACATATACCACCACATTCTCTCTCTCATTGTTAGTCTCACTCTCCCTGTATCCCCCTACCTCTCATTGTTAGTCTCACTCTCATTGTATCCCCCCCCCTCTCTCTCCTTAGTCTAGGAATCAAAATAGTTCATTGTAATATCACCATATCTCCTCCAAACGAAACTTTCAATTTGGTTTCACTACAATATCATAATCTCTGAGCCTCCAAATAGTCATAATGTCCATTTTAGTAGGTTGCATTCCTCCAAATATCTTGTCACCAGACCCAGAGCTTGAGGTAGACCATGACCTAGACCACCACATAGAGATAGATCTATATTTAGACATTGACCTAGAGCTTGATGTAGACAAAGACATAGAGCCCCTATCTCCATCTAAGCCTAGGCATAACTTATACTCAATCCTTAACCCCAAATTAACTCGAGCCCTAAGTGCACTATGCATATACCTTGTGTACAACCCTTGCACTCACATCACCCACATATTGGAGCTCTAAGCATTTCTATATCCTTGAAAACACTTTCAATCCTAACCCCTTAGGCCTTAGTTGTCTCTATACCCCTATACAACTTTATTCATAAAACTATTTGGTGGCTATTAAATTTTATATCCATTGCATTAAGAGCACACATGTGTTCCTGTGACTTAACTGAATTGGTCATTTATGCTCAGCAAGAACGTGCACATGTTCCTAGAATGTGCATGTGCTTTAGTGCACACACATTCTAGGACTGCGAGCATGTTCCTGCTGGGCATTTTTTCATTCCAAGCACAACCCACCTCATCTATAACATGGTCGATAAAAAACATGATAGCTTCAAACAAAAGCATATTGCAGAGACATGTTTTACCTTTTTTAGTGTTCTTGTTACATTCATAAATACTTTTGTGATATTGCCAGACCATTGTAGAAAAAATTGGAAGACAACTTTGTCAAGTGCTATTGGAATTGTTGTTTGTATGTAATTGTGTCTTCTTGGAATTGGAAGTCACATTTGTCCAAGTGCAATTGGAATTTTTGTTTTTATCTTATTGCGTCTTCTTGGAATTGGAAGAGAAATTTGTGGAAGTGCGATTGGAATTGTTGTTTGTATCTTCTTGTTTCTTCTTGGGCTTGGGAGGAAAATTTGTCCAAGTGAAATTGTAATTTTTATTTGTATCTTCTTGTTTCTTCTTGCAATTGGAAGAAAAATTCATCCAAGTGCAATTGGAATTGGAATTATTAGATGCGTCTTCTTTTGTAATACAAAAACAAACTTCTCCACTTGGTTGTTCCTTATTACATAATAAAAATACAAATTTGTGGTGGGTGTCTGGAGGCCAATTCTTATCTTCAAACATGGGGAATCACTGGATTCCATAAATAAAGTCCTCACAAAAAAATAAATCGATCGAAATGGTATAAGAAGAAAGAGAAAAATAAAAGTTATGTATGTCAAATCTAGGATTTCACATGAGGGAAATCCAATTTCTACCGCAATAGATGTCGCTAATGTTTCTCCTCCATCACTAGAAGAAAATCGCAAGAGTTCATTAGAGAGAAGTACAAACAATATCTCATCAAGACAACTTTTGTACAATGGATGAAATTAGAAAAGAAACTAGTGTACAATATTGTAGTGAATACGGTCATGTGGTGCAATCTCTTGTTGGACAGTCAAATATGCACTCTCCTCTCACAATTGATTTGTCAGTGATTGAAGGGGAAATAAATGCAACATTGTTAACTCCACAATAACGAGGTAAAGAGTCCTAGAATAGGGGTTCATCGTCCCTACCTAGATTGAGCACTGCGCAGCGAAGAACTCCTAAATGCATTCAGGTCGATGAATGTGGTTTAGAATCAATTGAAGGTAAGTTACTTAACATTACTAGTTTTTATCACTCTTATAAAATTATTCAAGAATATTTTGAACCAAAATCCGGTGTTGCTAAATGTCAATTATTTGTATCTTTGTTAAAATCTAGAAGTTTGACTGTTGTTAGGAGAATTTTAGGCATTAAAATGGTCAAAAGTGTAGAAACAAGTCATCATATAGTACAAAACCTTGTAGATGATTTTCAAATAATTGGTAATAATTCTCATTCTAAAGACCGCAATGCATCCCAACGTATCTTTTCTTAGTCAATTTTTAGCAAGATTACAAGAAAACATCATTTTCTACAACAAACCTTTAACCTCTTGAAATGCAATGTCAAAAACCTTAGAAAGTATTCTCATAGATGAGATATCCTCAACATAGTTTCCCCAACAAATTTGTGGGCCTTCACTGCAAGGATACCTCGTTCTGACATGAAGTTAATTGGAGTAGTTAAGGGACTAGTTCAATATTTTTGGCATGATAACACAAGGCCGTCTTCCAACCAAAAATATTTACTAAAATTGATAAGGGGATCTAGGGACCATGAAACTCATATTAAACACTATCATGACATTACACAAATGAAATTCTATGAGAGATTAAAAAAAATACATAGTGCACTTAACTTAGGCCAAAGATCTTTCCATAATTGAAAGCCTTGGTATGTTCAAATAAGAATAATTCATAACATGTGTTGTTTTAGATATCGCATTCAATATGGTTATTATTGTGACACACACACATACATATATATTTTTCTTGTTTTGCATAACACCCTTTTGAAGGAATGTCATGTTAGATTACCACCATCGTCATCTAGAGACTTTATTCACAACATATTGTGTACAAGGCCAGAGGGTTTTACATTTTATGAAAATGCATGCTTAGATGGGACATTCCCCAGGTGAGGTGGAATGAAATTACTAAGCAAGTGAATCCATGTAAGGGATGAGTATGAATTGGGAAGGAAGGAGGTTCCCTTTCAAAGCTTGAAATATGTGACATATGATATTGATGGAGGACAAGAAACAAAAATATACAATTGGTTACTTCCCAAGTACAAGTTTCTGACTTCATGAAGGATTTCATAAAAAATAAACGACATTATGTTCAACATGTCCATGTGGCTCGATGGCAGGACGAACATTTTAGAATATGCATAGATATATTTCCTATTGGTATTGTAATATCAGTGGTTGATTTGTTGAGAACTACATCCTTCAACTACAAAATGAGATTCAAAGCCAATATTATCACTTAGAGAAGGTCATCATAATGATACATATCACATACAGGCATGGATCAAATAGTAATGAACAAAACATAGTTATATTGAAAGAGTATCACTTCTACATAAGTGATGATCGGTTCCATGACTTAGCCTATGTACAACATTGTTTTTAGTTTTTCTACAATCACCTTAAGGAGAATAACATACATATGGATAAACATTGGATTTGATCATATGGTTTCCTAGGTCTATTAAAAAATTCTCATGTATTTCAATGGTTGTGTATGTTGCAAAAAAAACTAAAGGTACCACACATTTGGAACTATTTTGAGTCTGGGCACGAGAAAGGGGAGGATGATGAAACAGGTGCATGCATAAAAAGAGTATTATGTAGGAAATAAATGAATTTAACTACTACTTTCCTCATTCGAAATGAAAAATACATTGTTGAATGGTGTTTTTCAGTAATGGGAGAGGGAGAAGGAACCTGTGAAGACCAATCACAAAACAAATGACATGTACATAGATATTTTTGGTTGGTAATTGATATAGATTGATAACAGTGGTATGAATGTCAAAAAATCCAGGGAAATTGTGGATTCCATTTAGTTAGAACATCAGACATTGCAATTGTTCAAATATGGATGAGAAAAATCTGTTTCTTTTGTGGTCAATGTAGTAGTAATGAATGGGATGATTACGAATCTACAGACTGGGTTGATATATGGGATCCTGTATCACTCCCCATTAGTCAATGCATAAATACGAAATTATCCCAATTGGAGGATGACCAATCAAGTATTTCAACAGTTTATGATAATGTCTTAGATCTCGTATTGTCAGGTTTGTTGAATCCTTCTATTAAATTTTAAATAACTAAAATGAATGTGTTATGCTTTGGTCATTTAGTGGACTCACATTTTGGCACTCCATTTTTTTAGGGCACATATACGCAATGGTTTCCCCAAGAGATAATAAATGGGGCATTGATTATTGGTTGGAACGATGCTTAGAGGGAAAACAATCCCTCATGTGATCAGTAACGGACTCCAAAGGCATTGAATTTCCAATAGGGTCGATGGTTATTAAAGGAGAATATATGACATAGGATGAAAGAACATTAAATAAAGGTGGTTATATATTTCAATATTGTAAACCAGGTCAAGTTGTATACCACTTTAGAAAATTGGTTATTGGTACAGACCTCCAACTACAAACAATTCAAAGTCAGAACTCATCAAAGGTATGATACTTCTTGCCTTACTATCGTCAGTATTAGAAGTGATCCTGATGGTCTACTTGAATGACCATCTAGGTATCTAAAGAAATAGTTTTTTAAAATTTGAATGATCCCGATGGTCTACTTGTCTTCACATCCATTTATTCCACTTCAAGATCAAAAGAAACAACAATAGATAAAATAAATATAGTAGACGTTAACTTGGCAACATGAGAAAAAATCTCACCAAAGTCAATTCCCTCTACTTGGGAATAACCTTTTGCTACTAACGAAGCTTTGTATTTCTCCACTTTTCCTTCTTCATTAAAGTTCTTCTTAAACAACCATTTGCTACCAACATATTTTCTTCCAGCTGGAAGCTCAACTATATCCCATGCCTCATTCTTATCCAAGGCATCCATTTATTCAACCATGGCCTTCTTCCATAGTTTACTATCCTCTGAATTACTGCTTCCCTGACAGTTCTGGGATCATCATTAGTAATGGATAAAGCAAATTTGGAACGAAAATAAGATGGACTATACCCTTTTGGTTGCCTTGTTTATCTCACTGATCTCCTCAATACTGGGGTATGAGTTTCTTCTTCTTCTGCTTCATATTATTTATATGATTCAGATTTTGTATCATCCAACTCAAGCTCTATTTTCTCAGGTTCTTCTTTCCTTGGTAGGAATTCTTGTTTGGAAACATCTTTTACCTCTCTAAAAAAAAACATCCCAATTGTAAACAGTCTTCTTAGTTTCTGGGTTCCAAAGCTTATAGCCTTTCACACCATATTTACAACCAATAAATATATACTTTTCATATTTATTATCCAACTTACTCCTATTTTCCTTTGGAACATGTACATAAGCATCACAACCAAACACTCTAACATGTTCAAGAGAGGGTTTCTTTCCGGTCAATACCTCGTGTGGAGTTTTATCATCCAACACCGATGAGGGTGATCGATTGAAAAGGTAACATGTTGTACCCACTGTCTCTGCCCATAATTCTTGTCCTAACTCGACACCACTAAGAATGATCCTTTCTTTTTCCCTCAGTGTCTTGTTCATCCTTTCCGAAACTCCATTCTACTGAGGTGTGTATGGAGTAGTATTCTTCCTTGCTATACCACTCTTCTTACATAATTCTTTGAATTCATTTCAACATAAATTTCCACCATTCTCTGTCCTCAATACCTTTATTTTCAAGTTTTGTCTGATTTTCTACCAAAGCCTTAAACTCTTTAAATTTATCAAATACCTCATATTTCTTTCTAAGAAAACAAATACATGTGTTTTTTGAGAAATCATCTATGAATGAAACATAATACATAGATTTACCTAGGGATGGAACGAGAATAGGTCCAAACACATCATTGTGTATCAACTCTAAGATCCCCTTTGCTCTTGTAGCAATAGATGGGAATCTTACTCGATTTTGTTTACCATATATGAAATGTTCACAGAAATCAAAATCCAGAGTGAAATCAGACATACCTTTATTGTGTAGTGTTCAAAGGCCCTTTTCTCCAATATGCCCCAATCTTTGATGGCACAACATGGTCTTCTTTTCAAGGAAAGTATTGGTCTTTTCTCCTTGATTTCTCTGTTCAAGGACAACAGAATTGTTACACCCATTAGTACAAGTTATTCCCAACAACTTGTATATATTTCCACACCGAAGTCCCCTCATCAATACCATTTCCCCTTGTACCATCTTGCAAGTGCCCTTTCCCAATACATTATCCACTCTCGCATCATCCAACATGCTCATAGATATTAGGCTCCTGGCTAGTTTTGGAATGTCCAGAACCCCAGGGAGAGTTCTAATCCTTCCATCTTTCAGAAACAACTTAACCCTTCCACATCCCATGATTTTTTTTGTTTATTCATCTCCTAGGAATACATCACCACCATCATATTTTTCATATTCACAGAACCACTCCCAGTGAGGATTTGTATGATATGACGCACCTGAGTCAATCAACCATACATCATATTTTTCATGTGTACCTATAGATGTCAGGTAAGCATCACATCTTTCTTCAGTGGAGGTTTTCTCCTCTCTAGAAGAGGTACTATCATATCCATTTGGTTTATCAACCTTCTTAGACTTGCATTCTTTCTTATAATGCCCTGTTTTACCACACTTCCAACATTTCCTCAAAGATTTTCCTGGAGACTTAGATCTACATGTAGATTTAGATTTTCCCCCCGAAGACTTACCATGATTCTTGTCTTGGGCATGACCTCTTACAAATAAATCATCTGTACTATGACCATCCATTCTTTTTCACTTCATCTCTTCAGATAAAAAGGATGCAAATACATCCTCATACTTCAATGTAGATTGAGTGGTACTACCAATTGATACAACCAGATTATCCCAAGAGTCTGGAAAACAACATATAAAAGTAATACACTTATCTTCTTATGAAACAGTAATATTAACATATACGAGTTGACTTACAAGAGTATTAAAGACATTTAGATAATCTGTCACAGAATCTCCATCTTCCATCCGAATATGATACAATTTTTTTCTAAGAAACAACTTGTTTACTAGGGACTTTGATTGATACAAATTCCCTAAATTATCCCATAGTTCCTTACCAGGGAATTTTATTGATACGTTGACCTAGATATTTACATAGACCCCCCATATTCTCACTCTATCACTCTCTACCTCCCCTCTTTGTCGACCTTTCTCTTCCTCCCATATTCTCACACATGCACTTTATATCCCCAATTAATCTATTTATTCTACCCAACCCTGCCTCTATCTCCCCCCTTCCTCTCATAATTAGTCTCACTCTCTCTCCACCCCCTCCTCCCTCCTTCCCTCTCTCTTTCCCCCTCCCTCTCACTATCTCTCCACTCACAATCAGTCTCACTCTCTCTCCACCCCCTCCTCCCTCCTTCCCTCTCTCTCGCCC